>JASCZW010003862.1:0-86841 GCA_034211315.2 Aedes japonicus
CAAATATTGATCGGACACTTGGACACAAATATTGATTTGCGACACTTTCTCCAAAACCTCCGTTTTTGAATAAATGACGTTAACCTTATGCTTTTTCAACGAAAATGAACGGTAATTGACCGCGCTTGCAAATTCTTTCTCAAACCACGGCCGACGTTGCATTTTGGAACAGTAGAATGCCCTGTCGCTATCTGACACATTTTTGGTGTGGAAGCCGACAATCACGTTGTTGTAGGGCTGCTGCAGTACAAAAATGTTTGGTCAGAAAAGACGAAGTCCACCCCAGCGTGCCGCAAAAGAACTCCGAAAACTTTACACTGAAAGTTAATTTTAGTTTATATTACAAAAGCGAAAGTAATACTCACTAATCCATTCGTTGGATTCGATACAGATTCGATACAGATACATTCGTAATTAATTGCACGAGCAGACTATCAAAAGCACGAAGCTTTTGTTGACACAGAAAGAACATTTGTACATTGTACGGAAACAATGCAAAGAGCTACGAATATTTTGTCATAAATTAAAAGAAACGTCTCTCTGGTGTTCGCATGAAGGACTGACAGATCTACTATATCGACTCGAAATATAATGGACAAAAAAAGCGCAATCACGTGGAATTGTCCAGCGTTTTTTTTTTATTGTTTCAGACATAGGGTTCGAGCCTGAATATTCGGAAAGTGATGATTCTGAATCCGTGGTTGATCTCATTAGGCCACGCTGACTTGTGAGCATGATTAATTCCGCTCATACCAGCAGAAACACCATCGTCAATGAGTGCGATATAAAAGAGAAGCAGCGATTGGCTGGTCATCACGAAGTTCATTTCGTGCAATTTACAAAAAGGTGTAATGATAGCATTTCACCAGATAAAAAGCATTATGAATGTTTCATACAATATACGAGATATTTGTTCTATGTACAAAATCCATGTTTACAAAACGCGTGAACGCTACTTTACGAAAATAAATTTTCAGTGTATAAACTTTTATTTTTTTTAAATGCCTGACGGCCAATATCTTTTTTTCAGAACGCTGTGCGTGGAAGATTTCGAAACATTCAGATCGCAGACATTCTCCTTACCGTCCGCTGAAATTTCACCGAGTTCGTTCCCTGACAATTTTAATCGTTTGCATCGCATTCACATCTCTCTTCGAGCGATGTCGGTTAGATCTCTTCCGGACATCATATGAAGAAGTACCAGTGTACCTTCTGATGATCATGACATCACCGTGACAATACCGGAAAGGTTTGACTTTTGTAGATCCGCGTTTCCTTGTTTCAGATGATATATTTGTGATAGAACTCTCAATGTAAAAATTGGTGATTAGGTGTCAACTTCTCCACCTTGTCTGACATTCCTCAAGCTAGACATATGATGCTGAAATCCATCTTTTGGGCTTTGCTGATGACCTCAATATCAAGTAAATTAACAGCGAGATGCTGCTCAGCAGCTGGAAGATCTAGATCAGTTTGTACGTTGGTTATACCTTTCTTTAACAGCCATGTTGTAGTACATTTATTTAATGGCACTGACGTTGGTTGAGATGCTGGCGAACTTTCATTGCAAACACCTCTTACCACTGGGGCAATTTAAAGGCTGACTAAAAGTAAATAGGTACGTCCCTCGCGTGCCGCTAGCACGATTCTAGTGTTGGAAATTGAAAGTCATTGAAAATGGTTTGTTTTTACTTCTATAGAGAACAACTGGTGCAAATTTGATCAAAGAAACAACGTCAAATGGAATTTGAAAGAAGAAAAAATATTGTGCACAAATACCTGGAAAATCCGAAGTGGTCTGGTTTGAGCCTGGCTAAAGTGCTGAAGACGCCGAAAACAACAGTTTGATCGATGATGAAACATACGTCAAGCTCGATTTTAGGCAGCTTCCCGGTCAAAAGTTTTACATCGTAACTGGACTTGGGGATGTGCCGAAAAGATTCAAATTTATGTCGGTCGAAAAGTTCACGAAGACGACCATGATTTGGCCAGCGATTTGCAGTTGTGGCCTGATAACGGGACCATTCGTCACATCCTTGACGATAACATCCCATGTTTGCATCGAAGAAAGCCTGAAAATGCGTATAAAGACTGTATTCGATGAAATTTGGACACGCGCAATTGTTCGTAACTTTTTAGCGTGTGGGTAAAAATTATTGAAATTTTAACTGAATGTATTTCATTGTGTTGTGTCAATTGTGTAATGAGTTTCGTGAAAATCGGTCAAGTGATTTCCAACAATTTTTGGGCACTCACTTCGATAACCTAAACGCTTCTCATCGATGGATCGGAAAACAGCTCGGAATCTCACATTCAACCGTATCTCATGTGATCAAAACGTTCAAGGACCGTAAGAAAACCAAGCGGAAAAATGGTAGTTGCAAAAAACGTGGCACATCAAATCCGGAGAAGGCCAGGATGGTATTGAACTGATTTAAGCGTTATCCCAACATTTCGATCAGGATGTTGCGAAAAGGCGAAAGTTTCAGCTTGTTTGTGCAGGAAACAATGACACGTTCTGGATTACATGTGTACAAGGTGCAGAAGGCACCGAACCGGAGCGATAAACAGAACTCGATGGCCAAAACTCGTGCAAGAAAACTGTAAAGGAGTGGCTCACAAAACCGTTCTGCATTGTGATGAACGATGAGACCTACATTAAAGCCGACACCAAACAATTGCCAGGACAGAAACAGAAAATTCCTCGTCTGGCAAGCGATCTGCGAATATGGCAAAATGAATAAGCCCTTCATCACCTCTGGGACCGTCAACGGACAAATCTACAAGGACGAATGCCTCCAAAAACGACTTCTGCCCTTCTTGAGATCTCACGATAACCCGACACTATTTTGGCCAGATTTGGCATCTTGCCACTATGCCCGGCCCGTCTTAGATTTGTACAAAGATAATAATGTAGTATTTGTACCAAAAGACGTCAACCCTCCAAACACTCCGGAACTTCGCCCAATTGAAAATTTTTGGGCAATCATGAAGGCATAGCTCGTTAAAACTCCAAAACTGATAGAAAATGAACTTGAGCTAAAGAAAGTGTGGTTAAATGTAAGTTAGCAAGTCGGTCCTATCATTGCCAAAAATTTGATGAAAGGGGTCAAGGCAAAGGTGCGGGAATTTGGGTTGAGAGAAGAGGTTCAATAAACCAATGATGTCAAAACTTAACCATTTAGTAGTACTTTATTTCTAGAAAGTTTGAAAAGAATCGGGATCAAGGAAAATTTTTGGTGACCTATTTTGTGTGTCCAAATTTCATCGAATACAGTCTTTATTGCCGTTCATTCGCAAGTAATGGGGCAAAGTCATCTTTTGGCCCGACTTGCCTAGCTGCCACTACTCCAAGGGGTTCTTGAATGGTATGCTGCCAACTAGATAGATTTTGTCCCCAAGCTAATGAATCCTCCAAATTGCCTGGAAGTTTAACCATTCGAAAACTGCGTCCCTACGACGGCACGTATAATATTGTGGACCTGGAATGATTTGTGAGTCGTTTTTGACGTAGGTCTCACCGTCCATCAAAATACATTCATCCGGTCGTGACAAAACACGCGAATACAATTTCCGAGCCTTTGCTTGGCTATGCATTAAATATTTTGATTATACGATTGTATAATAATATATCACTGAAATTCAAATATGAGTTTCAGGTTAATTCATTAATACGTATCAATACATGTCTATGATGCAAGCTCCAATTAAAAAGAATTTGAAATGCATACTTCACAGAAGATAGCATTCAAAGATGCTGATATAATGCTTGTATAGATGCTTGTAGATCTGAAATTCACGATTTAGGTTTGACTTAGTCACATGCTAATACTCATTGGTTACCTGAGAGTATTATTTGGGCGTTATGAGACGATTGTGAAACAATTTGCAACACCAGACAGAGACAATAACTAATGAATACCGAATCTTGATCTTGATAACGTACCATGAATAAAACTGCTCAGATTAAGAGGTAAAATACCTAAGCAAAATACCAATAATTCAAGCAAACTATTCTCGAATACTAAAACTTGTTTTTTTGGATACCAGGGAATACCTGAGAGGTACTAATTTGGTATTGTTTTACCTAAATTTGGTATTCGTATAACATTGTGGGAACAATTTTATGGTATTATCCTCAGGTATTTTCCCTTTTATTCTAAGCTCCCAAATACCAAGCCCTGTGATCAAGTTATTCGCTCCTGCTCGGATATAGCTAAGATCATAAGATTCATTCGAATAACAAGTCAAGGATCCTTATTATTTATTCCAACAACTCCTGTGATTAATCTGTCGGTTAAGCAAATCACTAGCACGGTTGGGTTGTGCAAGTCCGGCAACTTGAGAGTATATTTAAATGAGAAAATAGTTTCTGGAACGAAGTTCAAGGCATGACTCACAAACAGGAAATTATTATACAGATAATTTATTGCACACCAGATCAACGGAAACTAGTTTTGCAAGATTTGCTTTTAATCAATTGAGCCTTACTTTGCTCTTTATTCACCATAAAATTAGAACCTGATTGTGGGAGTTTCAACCACCAGGGGATGTTGGTGACACTTACTAGCCTGTATGGATACATTCATCGTACGTTGAAGTGATTATAAGCATTGCATCATCCTGACGCCTAAACTGCATTTCAATTACGGAATTCCGAGCTTTAGTTATTCAAATATGCAATTGTTTGTTCTGCTCCACGCTACTTCTGTTCGTTGAATGTCCCATGCTTATCAATTGAGAAGTTCTAAAAATAGTTATTAGGTTTTGATGAGAATTACCAATCAAAGATAATCGTCATCCAATTTAGTGTTTCACAAGGAGATCAAAAATCAGCATGAGTTTCTAAGAAGAATCTTCAGCTCCTATCAGTAAGCACCGTGTATTCATAGTTTCCAACTTGAGATGATAGTACTCACTTCGTTCGTTGCTGGTCCGACACATACAGTCTTCATTCATCCCTGTTATTGTTGTATGTGCCAATGCAGTCTACCGCTTGATGCATTCAACCATATTACTGACAAGCTCACACTTGAACACTGACTGGAACCACAACCATGGTGCGTCGTCGGTCGGTTGCAGTCAGATTAAATGCATTATGAAGCACCGGAGAATACAATAATGCGCCCTCAATCCTCCAGTACTCGACGGCAGATTCGACCATCCCGTGCCGTGGGATCATCAATTCAGCTTGGAACTTTTCTGCTCTGGATGTCGGCTCACTCGCAGTTGGATTGCCGTTATCAGTCATAGTCATGTGTAAATACAACGTGCGCGTGGCTTATGTCCCTCTGGAAATCTGTCCACCACCCAGCCGACTCGCTATAGGGTAGGCGAAATCGTTCGGAATGATGCATAAATTAACCATTTAGAATAATAACCTATCCACAGTTTTCAGACAAAATATGCAATAATTTTTTATTATTGCATATTTGATCCGTTCAAATGCTGGAGAGATTTTTTTTTCGTCTGCCCTAACCAAAGAAATCAGCATATGAAAGAAGTATTTTTTCATAAAAACCATAATAATTTTTTTTGACATACAATTGCGATGATTTAATCACACCAAAATTTGTGTCATTCAGTGTTCTAAAATCTATGGCATGACAACCTTTGCTAAAAAAATTAAAATAAAAAAACTAAAGCAAAATAACTGATTTTTAAAGGGATACCCTAAGCCACGGAAGAAAAACTGCTCTAATTCGTACATTTTGAAGCTACAAAAAATGTATCAATCAAGTATGCCTTAAATTACTTAATCTACAACTTTTCCAAAAAAAATATATGCCTTTATATCTGCAGATAAAAAAAGCTAGATTTTAAATATCCCTGAAAAGCCAAGGACCACCCTAGTTTATATTCACATCAAAAGAAGGGCCTATTTATTAGAAACAACTTTGTACAAGACGATTAAGCTCCAAAACTTCAAACTTGGCTATACGTTCGCCAATAGCAGCTCTGTTTTGTGCTCTTGTAGCACAACTGCTGTAATATTGCATTGAATGCATTCTTCACAGCGCACTAACGCTTCCCTCTTCGTATCTGCTTGGACGCCTTAGCCGGTTTCACAATGAGCGGTCGAATGCCATCTACTGTTGATATCCTAACAGCACATTTGTTGTAAATCGGTAAAAGTAACTCCAATGTGACTCAACCAAGTTACATTTCAGTTGCAGAAGAGTTTTCCAAGTCTTTAAAGCAGGCATATATGCATAAACGACGCTGGAACCCGCAGCAATTATCCTGGCTTTTGCAGTAACATTTGCTTCTGGATCTTCCACCTGTCTGAAGAGTGACCTTCGTCCAGACATTTCTGCAGCTCCAGGAACTCCTGGATCGCGGTTTCCAGTGCCACGTTAGAAATTCCGTCCAGGCCAAGAGCTTTCTTCCCCTTTAACCTATTTGCCACGGCCACAAATTTCTCGTTTGGGACGTCTGGCGTATCCTCGACGTTGCCCCTTTCTTCCGCCCCGAACGATGTGGGTGGCGACGTCGTTGAGTCGTGCTGTGTGAAAAGTCCCTCCAAATTGGTCTTCAGCTTACCCGGGCACGTTTCAGGGGGCGTCGTTTGACTTACTTTCTCCATCACTACAGGATAATTATTGCCCCAGAGGCTGGCATCAGCTTCTTGACACAGCTCTTTGTTATAATTTGACTTGCTCTGCTTTATCTCCCGTTTTAATGCAGCCCTAGGTATTCGAAACAGCACTTTAACCTCTCACCTATCAGCGTCGGTACTATCCTTTTGCGCGAGGCTCTTAGCTCTGAGAGGAGTGGCAAAAAGGGTACTAAGCGCCACGTTCCACCGATAGACTGGACGCCGTCGATAGCCTGGCCCCAGCTTCCTCGGCATGGTTGTGGCGCACGCCCTCGCCAACCTTGCTGTAAGTCGTCCGCATTCTGGTCTGAGGGGCTACCATCTCTCCAGACAGCTTCAGTAAAAAGGTTCTTATCGAAATCCTTCATCTTTAATTTCTGCACGCTGGTCGATGCTGCACCGGATAGCCTGATGGCCACTATGAGTGTACTCTTTGCATACTCTCTAGTTCAGATACTCCATCAGTGTCGGACTACAGATAGTGGCGTCGATTATGGATTCCTATGGATCATTGTGAAAAGTGCTGATGGTGCCCTCCTTGGAAAACTTAACTTCCAGCTTTGTCAGAGCTTTCAATAGGCTAAACTCTCTTACCATAACAAATTCACTCTCCCTTTTTCTGTGCCCAAACATTGAAGTCTCCTCCAGTCACTGGTCATCGACCTTCAGCTCTTCGGTGAGTCTATCCAGCTTAGTGGAACTTCTCGATCGTCCATCTCGCGGGTGCGTAGCAATCACTAAACCTTAATATGAATCTGAAAGACCTTCTTGAATGGGAAATCAGCCAACAACCAGTCTTGCCGCCATTCTTGCTTCATCCGTCAACCAGTTACCCTTAACTTGATACGGTTCTGCAATTATTGCGGCATCATCCGCCGGGCATTTGTAGCCACCCGTCACGTAGTCGTTACTGTCTTTCTCTTTTCAGAGCATGTACCTGGTTTTCTTGGAGCATTCTCTAGCCATATGGCCCTCCTCATCGCATATCCGTCACAGATTAAATGTGTCATGGCTCTTGCAGTTCCTTGCCTGATGTCCGAGGGCCATGCCATTTGAAGCGTGTCTCCATTTTCTTGCTGAATTGTTGGCGAGCGCACCGACAACCCAACTTTGACTTTACTCGTCTCTATCCCCGCAGCTATGGACAGGTTTATCACTGCTCTCTGTGTGTCACCGCAAGATATCCTCATGCGGATTGTCATCATCATCGTGTGCCTGAAGCGCATTCAGCTCATGTTTCGTTGTGATCTCTTTCAGATTCCTGAACTCAATCGCTGTCTCCTGAATTAAGGCTATCGCGCACGCCTCCTCGCCTAGCGCCCTTTCAACGAGCGTCCTGACTGAGCTCTTGACCGTCGGATTACTCTTTAGCTAAAAGAGCATATCGTCTTTCTGAGAACACCTGGTTTTGAAAGTGTCCTCGCTAAACTCCTTCAACTCCGTATTAGCTATCGCTTCCTATAGAAGGTCAACGTACATCGTTCCAGCCTTTACTTCGACAACTATAGTGTCCACCCTACTTCTCTCCCAACGGTGCTTGGGTCCTACCTTCTTCATCAATTCTTTCGATTTTTCTTCTTTCTTCCTCTCTACTTCACGATTTCAGTATGGACGGTCCGCCATCCACTAAAGTCCGCTTCCTGTTCGTCACCTTTTCCCTTCTTTGATCTCTTTTCACCTCCTCTTTCCCTGGCCTTTTGCCATTTCCCGATCCCTGTTACCCGCACGTGGTTTTCAGGGACCCTTCGGCAACTAATATACTCCGACCATTAGGGGCCTGTTCATAAACCACGTAGACGTTTTTGAAAATCTCAGACCCACACCCCTCACCCCTCGTTTCCACACCTCCTTCACCCCGACATTTCTCCATACATGTTTTTTGTAAATTTTGTATGGAGCGTAGACTACCATCAGAACCACCCCCCTCCCCCCTCAAAAAAAAAGTCTACGTGGTTTATGAATAGCCCCTTGACTCTCCATGGCCTTATTTAGCGCCTTCCCGGCTATTTCAGCCTTAGCGCCTCCTATTTCCGTTCAGCATCTATTACGTAGCAAACCTTATAGGAAAGTGTCGCTACTTGATTCCAGGTCTTCTAGGAGTTAATGCTGCTACTCGTTGGTGTTGTCCTATTTCTTGTTAACACGTTCGTCTCTCCGTTTGCAGAGTCCATAAGTTTTTTTTCTCATTTTGATTCTATTTTATCCGGTGTTCTCCATTTAGTTAAGTCCCTGACCAAGATTGCTATCTCCACTTGTTGTATGTATTCACCTATCATGATCCCATGGTTATCTATACAAACAGAGAGGCTATACTAGGGTTGACACGGACCTCCATGTGGAACGTGTTCAGAGCCAGATCGGCGTGAGTCAGGAATGTTACATATGAGCCTACTATCAGAGTAGCCGCACTACCACTCTAATTTTGAGTTTACTTTCACAAGCAATAAGCTCAAAATGACCGTTTTCATGACGATAACGGTGAAATAAACACACTTCTAGGTTCAAAAATGATCAAACCTGGTGCGTATATATTGTCTATACCGGTTACAACTGGTCAAATCCCACCATATTTCGCTGGTCTGCCATAAGACTCACTCTTCTCCAATTGCGTTGTTCTATTTGTGATCGACTTTTTATTTTTGTATGTTGTATTTTCCAGCTATCAGCAGTGTACTACTTAAGAATTTTCTTTTGCTTCTTCTGGATTTCCAGGATATTACCTTAAATGATTTAACAGATTCAATACAGATGAATAATGATTGAAATTCGCTGTTTCGGCTTTCAGAGTTTCAAAGAAATTTTGTACTACAAACTTGTTCTAGGAACTAGAAAAATAGGTATTTTTACGGACTCAATGGTGATCTAGATCATTCAAACTGTCCTTGAGTTCAGATCTTGATGTTGTACATGATCGACAAGGAGGTTTAAATTGTTTTGACCGTACATCTTAGCGGTTAAACCTATAATGAAAATCATAACACCGTTGTAGACATATAACAGTATTCTCATAACATTAACGATACTCCAAACAATTTCTGAGTTCAGGTCTAGCTGATTTGCATGATCAAAAAGGCGATTTACGAGGTCTCCATCGTACTTATGCGTTAGTAAAGCTCCATGGGACATCATTGCACAATTATAGTCATAGTATTATTGTATAATTTTATAGTCTGGACACACTTATGGAGTACCGCAGATATTCTGAAAATACTGGTGTAATGATATCTCATGAGGCTTTTCTCACCCATACCTACAGTGGAGATATCTTCAACTGCCTTGCTGATTTTGTGGAACATCAAGATTTGAACTCAAGGATAGTTTGGAGTATCATAGATATTCTAGAAACACTCAAACGTTTCTCTTATAGTGTTTTGATGTCCCGTTAAGCTATTCCCACAAATAAGTACGGTCGAGACATCGTTCATCTCCTTTTGATCTTGTAAAACATCAAAATCTAAACTCAAGGAATATTTGGAAGGTCTAGAAAAACTCAAAAAAAGACATTTGTTCCCAAAATATATCCTTTTAATGGTTTCTATCGACTACTAACTGAGCCCGGTGCAACTAAATGAATAAAAATTTAATAGAACAGGTACGTTTATGGTTTTTCTTTCGGTATGAGTTTCTTTCTGGCCTAAGCAGGGATTCAAACTTCTATCAGAACATGATGCTTACTCGAGAAATATACGTTTTGTGTTTGAGGAACCTAGATAGCTCTCATATTTTGTTGAAACTTGTGTTTCATTTGTAAGGGAGCTCCATACAATAATTCTTTCAAAACCCCCTACATGCCAAATTTGGTTCCATTTGCTTGATTTGTTCTCGAGGTATACCGAAATTTGTGTTTCATTTGCATGTGAGCCCCCCTCTTTCCAAGGAAGGGAGGGGTCTCAAACAATCATGAGAATCTTCCCAATTCCCAAAAATGCATACAAATTTTCACGCCGATTGGCTCAGTAGTTTTTATGAGAGCCCCTTTTTCAGAGGGATGAGGGGTCTCAAACCACCATATAAACTTTTCTTGCCTTCAAAACCCTATGCATGCCAAATTTGGTTCCATTTGCTTGATTACTTCTCGAATTTTTCAGAAATTTGTATTTAATTTTTTCGGAACCCCCTCTTTCTGTAGGCAGAGGAGTCACAAATCACCATAGACATATTTCTCTTTTTCAAAACCACCACATGTCAAATTTGGTTGTGTTTGTTTGATTAGTTCTCGAATTATGCAAAAATGCATTTGTTTGACAGCCCCTCCTTCCAAAAAAGAAAGCGGTCTCGAGTCACCTTGAAAACTTTTCTTACCATCAAAAACTTTCATCTGCCAAATTTGATTTCATTTGCTTGATTAGTTCTAGAGCTATGTAGAAATTTGTGTGGGAGCCTCCCTATCCAGAGACAAATGGAGTCTAAAACCATCATAAGAACCTTTCTCGGTCCCAAAAACCCTTGCATACAAATTTTCACTAAGAAATTAAAAACTTCACAAAAATACTTACACTTCCTACCGCGCGAACTTTGGCCAGAGGTGAAAAAAAAAAGCAGCTTGTAGGCATATTCTTCAGTTCCTTGGTCGCCTTTTTGATCACGATCACGTTTGGACCACGAAATTATTTGAAAATATAACGCACGTTCCGCTTTGCCGGGAAGATATCTTTGACCAGAATCTTCAGCCGTTGTTCCAATTTTCACAGTATATAGGCAACACAGAATATTTTTGAGTGTTATTTTTTGTGTTCTCCCATGCGCGGAAGTAACGATCTTTGATGAAATTTGCAGAAGCAGATAATTTCTCATCTCCATGCGAAGCGCTAGGAGTAAATTTATTGCTAGAACGAATTGACATGAAGAGAAAGTGTATTGATAGTTCCGTATAGGGCAACGGCAGGCTTTGAAATTTAAAGATACAAGTTTGAAAACGAGCGGAGGGCATTTGAACGGTAGTATACAATCAGGCGCATCACCCTTTGCCATACTACTACTTGATCCCGTTACTTGATTTAGGAACAGTCACCCCGAAGCAGGTTCCCATGAGGCCACGGATGGCCAGAAGAATTTGGCACCCCTATTGTTAGAGTTCAATTCAAATAATTTCCTGGCCATTCGTGGCCTCATTAGAACCTACTCTGAGCTGACCAATCCGAAGCCAAGCGACCGGATGGTTCAATAACTATGGCAAACGTACATACGGAACGATTTCAAGATTTTTGACACCCATATTGTTAGAGTTCAATTCAAAAAAAAATTCTGGCCATCCGTGACCCCATGGAAACCTGCTACATGGTTCCGAATATCCGGTATTTACGGATAGATTGATCATATTCGTTCATGGCAGACATCCAGAAAGCGGTTGAGTTCCTGAATCCAAAACAGTAAACATATTCAAAATCGGTTGGATATTTTCTTAGTTATGTTAAAATGACCATAAGGTAAAAACGTTCCCTGTCGGCCTCTTAAAGGTGTTCCGTTTGGTTGGGCAAACAACGGTTAATTGAGCCGTTCCTTGTGAGCGAGATAATGCGCTATAACCGAGGTAACTATTTCCAGACTTTGGGTTCAAATGCCAAAAGTCCACCCACAGGCAAAAGTAGCATAAACTAATCTTTCTGGCATGTATGCTCCCAACGATAAAATACGTTTCGTACGGAAGGTCCACGCTTTCTCCCTTCTCTTGAAGTAGTAGAGCGATTTTAGAAGCTTTCTCTGGAATCGCTCTATTTCGTAGAATCCTCTCCGGGTTTAGCCGGTGACAATACAAAATGTTTTCAAGAATTGGCTACGTTAGTGTGAGATTAGATGAGATTAGAAATCCAATTGAGCCGTTTCATGTTTTTGTAGGTCTTCCACTTTTCTTACTGTTGCACCTAATCTTTTCTGCTGTTTTTAGTGGGTGACCTTCTTTGTTAGTGTCGGCGTCGCCCTACATTAACACTACATATAACATTTTTTTAAGATTTTCAATTCATTATTGACCTTCTATTTCTTGTAACTATCACTGTTGCTTCAAGGCCATAAATCATTGCAGGAGAAATTAATGTTTTATACATTAATATTGGTAGGCTTCTCCTGAATTCTAACATTACTTTGCTACTCCTTACTGCTAATTTACATCTTTTCCTTGTTGTTGAAGTAATTAAATCCAACCTATATTTAAATTTATTGAATTCTTGTTGATAACGTTACATTCTTGAGACCATGAAAATTTCCTTAGATTTAACCGTTCAGAATTAATCGCCCATTTCCACGGCGCAATCCAAGCCTAAAAGTCATTGGAATGGCATCAAATGTTGCACAACCGTAAATTCTCTCACCCTACACATCCGGTTGAATCAATTGCGCTTGCTTCCTGCCGAAAAGCCTGGGTGGGTAACTCGAGTATAGCAACGATACACCGACAGAAGTCACAACACGAACATTGGCTGCCGTAAATACGTTTATTATTAGCACAAAACATTTGACCGTACATTGCTGTGTGAATAAATATACACAAACATACTGGCAGTGCAATTATCCGACTCCTTTCGTCAAACAGCCAAACACGTGACCGGCATCGCTTTCGGAGGACTCAGAGTTTGTGTGTGCGTTAATCGAAGATCCGTCCGTCGGTTCGGTTGATTAGTTAGCTCGGAAGCATTCCGTGCTAGATCTATTGATGTATTTGCGAAGTTGTCCGTCATAATTTACCGAGGTCCATTCTGAGCGCGCACACGAGTGGAAAGACAGATCGCTTCATTTCGAGATTGCTTGAGGTGCTCCTGATGCTGATTAGTTTCACTTGTTCTGGCACAGCTCGTTTTGGTGGTGACAATGAGATTGGCTTTTCTCGGAATCAATATGCTTCCTCGGACAAGAGCAAAAATGCCCGTCGTTGATAGTGTCAGAACTTATTCCGTGCTTTCAAACACAATTATAATGCACAGAGTCTAGTTCCTCGAAGGCTTATTTTGATGACATTCTGGTGTCTGCTTTGTTGGCGACCATAACGTGAACGATAGTGACAAACTTTAGCTGTATTATTTCATCTTCATAAACCAACCGGACGAAATGACATACGAGGGGTTGGAACCCAAGCTCAATCCGTAGAACCATGTACCGAAAACAAAACTAATTCATCATCGCTGTGGACGAGGCTAAGCCGACTAGGTATGATTTGCCAGACTGTGGTGGGAAGCGAGATGCAGCTGGGATGGAACACAGTCGAGCGATGAACCGGAAAATGCTAATTAAGAGAATGTCTCCTCCGTTGCTGCTACTGGCTGCGGTGGTACAGATCTAGGCCTGCAGTGCAACCCAACTGCCTGCCAGTGATTGGCCGACATCCCTGAGCTTGTTATTTGTGAACAGGTCAAAACTGGAAACCGGCAACAGTTGATCATGATGACGACGATGATGACGATGATGATGACATTACTCCTGGGGCTGAAGATTCGGCTTTGGAGGTGAACGAATTTTTGCACAACCTCCACAATCGACATGATGCAACCGTAACCACTTCCACTGTGGTTTTACTGGAGTGGTTCCACGCCGAACGACAAATAGAAACATCGTGACCATATTCAAGTCTGGTCTGAATTATACTTTTGGGTTGATAAACTGTCATTTTGAGCCAATCACAAGAGATGTCATGTGACTGATTCCACGCCAAATCGGTCGGTCACCAAACTCAACTATCTTCGATTTTGATGAAACTTGGTACACGTCTTCGGTATGTTGAAAAAAAATCCACTGGTGTTAAGATTATTTGGATTCAAGAGTAACTTTTGAGATGGGTGTATGTTTTTTTCCAACATTTTACTTGAAAATCGTAGTTCAAAAACCATTACATTTAGAGAAAAACTTTATATGAGGGAGTTGTAGAGAACTAAAAAGGCTTTGTAAAAAAATGTACACTGAAAAAAAAATTTTTTCATAAAGAAAAATCGAAAATAAATACTAAAAATCAAATATAAAAAAACATATTTTTAATATTTTTCAAATTTGTTTTGTGGAAATTTGAGAAAAAAAGACACGTTTTGAAAAAAACTCTAGGATGGACGCTCTTATAATAAAAAAGTTTTCCGAAGAGCGAACTTTGGTGCATATTTCAAATTTTGGTTATTCATTATTATAAATGAAAATTAATTATACAATATGATTTTGGAGATCATTAAAAACAATAATGATCATAATGATAAATCACCTGAACGCAAACCGTTTTCGAGATTTTTCGGATTTTATTTCAATAGAATGAAAAACCTCAGAAAATTCATGCTCTTTTCTTAAGTTAATCGAGATTTCCACCAGAAATGATAAATTTTCCAAGATCTTCATATTATAACGTTCACATTACTCTAATGTCCTCTTTTCTTTTGATATCAGGATGATAAGAAGACTCATTTGAAAAGAACAAGATAAATAGCACTATTGTTTTAATATTGCAATCAATATATTTATAATTGTTTTATGGCTGTATCGGTCGGGCCGCTCAGAGAATGAAGGGAGCGAATTTGCTAAAGCGATGAAAGTAACAGCGAGATAGATGTCGCAGGGGCGACAAGTGTGAAATGGACAGATGATGAAATTATGCGGAGGGTCATATAGAAGAAGCATATTAATCGAACTGCTGACTATTTTGCCAAGCTCCAACGATGTTAGAGGTCGGGTGTAGTGTGTGAAAACTACACTCCGAACAGTTCGGTGATGTAGCGATGAAAGTAACACATATTGTTTAAGGTAGGTAGACAAATAGCAGCTATAACGTATGTCAGGTATATCTTCTCATAAAAAAACAGCTAATGTACGCTGCCTGTAAACTACCAGAGATGTTTTATACCTGCATTTCAAAGGTACCACAGCCAATATATATGCTCATACATAGTCGCATTCATCAGTAAAATCTATCTGAGTGAACTGAAAATGGAGTTTAACATGAAGAAGTGTTGTATGCCGTTTCCCACTAAACGGTGCTCAAAAACCTTCGTAAATTAACCGAACAAAATGTCAAAAACTCAAGTTTATGGGCAAAACACATTTGGACACTTCTTTGATGATTTGTGATAATTGTCGTTTGCATTTAAATAGAACGGAACAATCCCATGCTGCAATTTCGGAGCCTAGTGAGAAACCATCAATTACTAACATTATGGATCCACAACCATCTACATCACGGCAAGTAGACTTGTATGGTCTCGAGGAAACGCCATCAGCAATATCATTAATGTCAGTGCCATCTGATAGCAGTGTGCAAGATTATTCGAAGGCGCCATAATATTGAGCTATTTAACAAGGGCCGTAGCTGGAATCAACGTTTCGCCAATATCGACAGACTAAAACGATTGCAGGTACACAAAGTACCACTCATTCGTTCCAATTTCAGAAAACGAAGTTTTTGTAAACAGTATTTTCGAACGACGAAGAAGGCAGGATTGCATAATATATATAAAAGCAAATCAAATAGTTTAGTATAATGTTTATGATAATATTATCAATGACCGAGACTAATAAATGGTATATATAAATATAAATCCAACCATAATTCATTATTTTTGTCTTATAACTTTAAGTGAAGCTTTTTTCAATCGACGAGCTGTTAAGAGTAAGTAAGAGGCACATACATGTGTTTTAAAAGGCTAAAAACACAAGAGAAACAATCGTTAGCTATTGTTGTTTTAATATCACGAGTAATTTATGAAAAGGGCGTATTTTTTGAGGTTTTGAAATTTTATTGAAAGAAAATCAGAAATATCTTGAAAACGGTTGCGTTTACGTGGTTTATCATTATCATCATTATTGTTTGTAATGATCTCCAAAACCATATTGTAACATCAAAATCTATTTATTAGAATGAATAACCAAAATTTGAAATATACACCAAAGTTCGCTATTTGAAAAACTTTTTATTATAAGAGCGTCCATCCTAGAGTTTTTTAAACGTGTCTTTTTCCTCAAATTTCCATACAACAAATTAAAAAATATTAAAAATATGTTTTTTAGATATTTTATTATTAGTAATTATTTTTGATTTTTCTTGATGAAAAAAAAAATTTTATTTCTGTGTATATTTTTTTAAGAAAGGCTTTTTAGTTCCCTACAATTCTCGCGTAACTTTTCAAAAGGTCCTATGTAACAAATGTAAACAAATTGAATTAATTAATGCACACCATCGCTATTGCACTTATCAACATTATGTTCAAACACGCATTTTGATATGTTTTCATAATATTAAGAAAATTGAAAATCAACAAAACGACCGATGTCTGATTTCGCAATAGCGTTGCTCTACTGTTTGATAAGACGATCAGTTTACCTGTCGCGCTAAACGTCTGAAGTGTCAGAACAAACATAACAAAGCAAATCTGTACTTCGGTCGTTCGATTGGAGAAAGTACAAAATACCGTTCCAACAATGCCGGAAGGAATTAATAATTCTGCGTTCGATTTGCTCCTCGGTAAGTGCATTAGTTCCTTAAAATAAGGTTCTATAAATCAAAATATATTGGTCGTTTCTTGCAGCCGCAGCCACAACAATGTTTTCATTACATCCGGATTAATCATCAGCAGCACAATTTGAGGAAGTTGCTGTATGTGGTAGCCAGCAAAGTTGCGTTGTCGCCAGTTATGGTTCAGATCCTTCGCAGGATTCTCTACAAGAAGACAGCATCGACGAAGTGTATGTAGAAACTATCCCGGTAACGGTAAGCATTGGAAACATAAACGACCCGCTTTGCGATGACGAGGAAATTGTTGAATGTTTGGATACCATCCCAGCACAACGTTCAATAATTGGAAACCCAACAGCAAGCGTGAGGAAGCGGTCTTCGGGTACAACCAAAACAGAGTGGTGGGGAATTTTTGTTTTCAAATATATATAGATGGTATGCTATAAATAAATGTTTTAATATCAACTTTTTTTCTGTGAACTTTCACTATCACACATTTCATTATGACCCAGTGCAGTAGTTCATTACAGTCGAATTTATGGGTAAATGCCAGAAACTACTTATTTTAACAATCATGTATTTGCGGCTGTGGCACTGCCTACCAAGACATTAACCACATTGTATTTCAATGCCCTGAATACGAATTTGCCAGACCTGATCTACGAGAAGGCACGTAGAAAGAATTGGATTATTTTCACCGGGAAGCAAATGCGTGTGTGAAAGATAAAGCAATCTCTATTGCTATGTGTTATGTTCTAATTTACTAATAGAATGATAATAAAAATTGAAATGACCTATGTAGCTATCATTGGAATAAAATGTCCTATGTGGCACAACCAATGTACAGTTCGGTTAAACAAAATGTTCTATCTAACATTTTTGATGTTTTCGTTGTTATTTTAACATAAATTGCTACAAAAACCATTACTGTAGCAAATTAAACAAAAATGCTTGCCCTCAAAAGCAATTTAATGGGTAAAACTTGATCCAGTTTGAAACATTTTCAAAAAATATTTTCATATTTTTCAACCTCGTTTTCCTCGGGATAACCAACTTGTTAGATAGGTCCTTCTGAAAAGTTACGCGAGAATTCCCTTATATAAAGTTTTTCTCTAAATTGTAATGGAACTACGATTTTTCAAGTAAAATGTTGGAAAAAACACATACGCCCATCTCAAAAGTTACTCTTGAACCCAAATTATCTTAACACCAGTGGAATTTTTTTTTTCCAACGTACCGAACTAATGTGCCAAGTTTCATCCAAATCAATGATGATGGGTATGATTTTTGGGATTTCCGGCACATTCTGGATGGAATCCCTCATGTTAAGTCTAGCCAATCGATCTGCGATGAGTTAACTGGTGGCAAGGGGAATGCTAAAGCACTACTTGTGCATACGTTAAGAACTTCTCCATTTGTCAATTGACCTCTACTCATTTGGATAAGTCATCGTAAAACAAATCAATTACGTTTTTTGCAATATTTGAATCCGTCAAAAATTGGCTCAAATACGGAACAGACAAAAACTCTTACAAATCAAAGCAAGCCTAATCTGAAATTCATATTTTGCTATTTGGCCTGGAAAGACTCTCAGTAGTTAAACGACCATGGAAGATTCCACACAAAAATATAGGAGATGGACGCCATCAGCAGAACCGGAGCCCAATTGTACACAACAGCCGAAGTAGTCGTAGAAAGAGCAGCAGCAGTAGCAACAGCAGCTACGGGACCAATAAATCAAACTTATTCGGCTGGATTTGATTAGATTTCGGATTGGTTGCGTTGAAAGGTCAGGGCCCGAGTGGATGAACCAATCGCTGCACAAATATCCAACCACTGCGGAGGTACTAGAAATTGAATTATGCGATGCATCACTGTCGGGTGCAAGTGCATACATACCGATTACGTGAGGCGCAGTGGACAAGCCGCATCGTTTCGTAGAACACAGTTACGCATTATATTTAGTCGTCAAATATTGGCATTCCTTCAGAGTCCAATCATTGGCTGAATGTGGTTGATGGTTCGAATGCTGTTGAAATAGTAGATTACAATTTAGCATCATTTGTGTTCTGAACTAGTTGCGATATGTGAAAGTTAAATATGGGGTGATTTACCTCTTTTACCCTTGTTAATTTAAGTAATATTTTAATGACTTTTTCTTTTCCTTACATGTACGTTTCATATGATTGTTTATAACACCTAACAGGTAAGCTGCTTATCGATAGTTGAAAAATCCACAGATCTAAAATAAATTTCTAGTCGGCAGTAATAGTCGAAAGCAATTGGCAGATATTGTTTTAAGCCAATTTACATCGGATTGTTCATTTAATAAAATGAACACCTACTTCTTAACGACAACTGTTTATTTTCGCACAAATTCATTGATTTTGATTGAATAAATATAGACTAATGTACACGTAGAAAGCTTCAAGAAGATTTGGAGATTTATGGAATATTCTAGAAGGGGTCTCAAACTTTACTCCGAATGCCTCCCATGACGTTTTGCACAACTTTCCCTGTAATTTTTCGCATAGCTGTAGAGCACATTTTTTGGAAATTGTCAATGGAATCAGCTTCTGTTCCATTTTTCTTGAGATGCCGTTTAGTAATTTCCCAGTATCTTTCTATGGGCCGTAGTTCAAGGCAGTTGATGAGTTGTAAGCTTCCGTTAGAAGTAGAAGTTCGTTATAATGCACTCCTGTAAATCTCACCGTTTATTGTGCCCGTTGTGAAATACGAAGAGCTCTTCGATATGGCTGTTTTAGGAGGAGGTTGTGCAAGCTTCCTGACTTTGTTTTCAATAATGCTTTCAGGACATTCAACTACGTAGGTGCTCGTGTCTTTTAAATGTCCTGGTGTTGTTATGTTTCTTGAAATTTTGCACAATTCCGATACTAATGCTCAACTTTTTGTCAATTTGGTGAACAGAATACGATTTCATTGACTACCAAAGATGCACCGCTGCCATCTACTTTTTCCGGTCCATCGGTCCCTTTGAAAACATCAGATTTTGAAAACTTCGCTATTTCCCCCAATTCTCGGTACGATAGCTTTTCGGAACACCATTTTCGCAAAAATTAATCTGCGTGTTGACAGCTCGATGCGACCTTTTTTTTGAGTTTGTATCTATTTTAATCAGGCGTATTGCCAAATAGAACATTTCAGTTGCACATTGCATTCAATTCATAATTATTCA
Organism: Aedes japonicus; assembly: GCA_034211315.2. Taxonomy (NCBI): domain Eukaryota; kingdom Metazoa; phylum Arthropoda; class Insecta; order Diptera; family Culicidae; genus Aedes; species Aedes japonicus. Next base: position 20,209 of record JASCZW010003862.1, read on the forward strand.
AAACAAAATAACGTCCTTAGCCCAATAACTAACAATGAACAGTCTTTAGTGTCTAGTTTTCCAGCCGTTTCCAGGGAAAATATGGTTTATTTCTATTGCAAAAGCGAACATCTATATAGTTATGTGACATTGTTTTTATTTCAATGCATCATAAGAGAACAAAGTTTTAATATGACAAAAGTGATCATGTTGCATGAAACATTCCTTTTGAGGATTTCAGAATGAGCATAACTGTTCGTCGCAAGACAATCCTGACAATATTGATTATAAGCTGTAGTAGTGACTGTTCTACCAAGGTCTACTTCGTTGTTGCCGAATTTTGGTCGTTACATTCAAAAAAATTGAAGAAAAAAACATTTGGGGATGCGAGCTGAATAATAACTACAACAAATATTTAATAAATACGTTTTTATTTGACCCGAACAAGCAATGAAATATATAAATAAAATTATTATAGAAAAAAACTCGTAATTTGTCGTATTAGAACATTTCTCGACACCCTGGGCGTAGAGTGCATACAATTATACGTATGGTAAATGTTATTGACATCGGAAGCTTTTTATTAATAGCTATGGAAGTGCACTTAGAATACCTAAATGAACAATAAGCTAACTGTTAAACCAATAAACTTGAACTACCATGAAAAAATAGCAGCAAAATCTTGGTTACAGTATTTGCAAAGGCCTATGCATGAACACTTATAGCACATGTTTAAAAAATATCACATAGTAGTCCAAGCTAATTATTGAGCCATAGCTAGTTTTCTAACAAATGCGCATTTAAAGTAGAACATATAACAAAAAACCGCATTAATCCACCGATGGTGAGACTGAACCCTTCTTACATTTGACCAGAATTACAAACTCAAATGTGGGCAATATTGTACTGGATACATATTTTCATCAGAAATTCCAAGAAGATTCACAAATATTCAATATGCCACACATTCAGTTGATAAAATGAACTATTTGTCAATAACTATAAATTAGAAGAAAAATTAGTAATCTCCGTATATATACTATTTTCTAAATACAAAACGTTTACCTATCATTATGTTGTTTATACCTATCTTATCATTAGTTTGTTTATATCTATCCTGAGTCAAAAACAAGTGTACTTAATATCTAACTCGCTTCTTTCTCATCTATACCTAACATACTTATTGTGTAGCAGCGGGTGCTCCGCTTCGTCGGGTTTGATGTCGTTTGGGTAGTAAGTTGAAGAGCCATGTGTAACCGTTGCCTTGGTCTTTGTTTAGTAGATTTGTGTTCTGTTGTTTGTTTATTTCTAAGCTTTCTGCGACGTCTAATTTCCAGGGTGTAGATGTAGTCCGTAATATTGTGATGTCATTCGTCGTTATGTCGTGATTTTCCGTGAAGATGTGTTCTGCGACTGTTGATTTGAAGTTATGTGAAATTCCTTTCTCGTTCTGTTTGACAGCCTTAGTCACCTCCGCTAGATGCTCCTTGAACCTTGTTGCCAAGGTTCTCTTTGTTTGACCTACATATATTTTGCTGCAGTGTTAACACTTGATTCTGTATACCCCTGCTCTGCCTAATGTGTCTACTGAATCTTTGGTGGAGCCCAACATCGATGCTAATTGGTTGTGCCTACTAGAAAAAACTAAGTCTAAGCCAAATTCCCTAAGTCGTGGTTTAAGCTTTTGTGTAATGTCTTTATCGAAGGGGACGGATACACGTTTTAGGGGTTCAGGTGAGTCTGAGAGGGTTGTTAGTGATTTCCTATGAAGATGTTTTTCCTTTTGTTGATGATCGCTTGAATTGTCCTCTTTTCGTACCCATTGAGTCTGGCAGTTTCGAAGATATATGCTAATTCTTTGGCTTTTCCAGTTTTATTGAGAGGAAGGGTCAACATCCGGTGGATCATGTGGTGGAAAGTGGCCATTTTGTGCTGAAAAGAGTGGTTTGAAGTGTATGGGATGACTCTTTGGGTGTTTGTGGGTTTTCTGAAGATTTCAAACTCTAAAGGAGATGGCGACAATAATTCTCTCTTTACTAGAAGGTCGAGGAATGCAAGTTTTCCATCCTTTTCTATTTCATGGGTGAACTTAATGTCTTTGTGGAGATTGTTGATTTCTTGAAGAATTAGGGAGAGATCGTCTTTTTTCACTACGGCGAAGATGTCGTCGACGTATCTCCACGAACGAGTTGGGAGTAATCCTTTCGCTTTTAGGATTGTCTCCAAATTCGCCATAAAGAGTTCACAGAGGAATGGGGATAGAGGATTTCCCATAGGGGCTCCTTTTAATTGTTTATAGATTAAACGTAAACTAAACGTATTGTTCAGGATTGAACAAAAATTAAAATATTACCATTAATAGTCTTTAATGACCTATGTATGTTAGTTATATAAAAGGGGAAATTACATAAATATTAGAAATTTCATATAATCAGTCCATAGAATGAATTATTAGACAATCCTAAGCGTCAATTTTGATTATCGATATGGATTCAAGATGCTTTATAAGTACATATTCGTTGAAAATAGTAAATGGAGACTTTGTGTAATTTTCGAATATACTCGTTGCAGTTCAAAACCAGACCACTCGAGCCAATCGATGCTGCTCTAATTCTATACAGTCGCATAGTGTGGCTAGTCCGCTGTATGTGCTATACAACGCAACAGATGCGACACAATAGAATGCAAGCGGCATCGATTGGTGTGATTGGTCTTGTTCGGTTTTGCACTGCAACGAGTATATTTTCATCCCACAATTATGTGCTCTCAGGTATTGTTTTGGTCATATCTCCATGAAGGATTATCCAATCATAATGAAATTTTGACCAGTTATTAAGAGATTTTATAGCTTTGATAAAACACCAACAAAACTAAAATCGATACACAAATAGCTCAGTATGTAATCGGAGACTAAACTGTTTGATTACTATTATAATAGGCCTTCAAGTACTGTTTCGTTCATATCTTTGTAACGAAATGTCCGAATGAAAAAAAAATCAATAGCGTTCTATGGGAATGTTGTAGCTTCCATTTGCCGTCAACAGAACTGAAATCGGTTCACAGATGGCTGAGAAACCGATGTGACATTATTTGTAACACACAAACAAACACACACACACACACACACACACACACACACACACACACACACACACACACACACACACACACACACACACACACACACACATACACACAGACATGTGCTCAGTTCGTCGAGCTGAGTCGAATGGTATATGACACTCGGCCCTGTGGGCCTCGGATAAAAAGTCGAGTTTTCAAGCGATCTTAATACCCTTCTATTGATGTAAGAAGGGTAAAAAGGAAAAAAAGTTTGGGTAGAATGAATTGCACATGCCAATGTAATTAGTCGTTCATTAAAAATGTCATGCGACAATTTTAATTATGCTTTTCACAATTCTCCGGTGAGACTTATTTTGTGTATCTTGTTTAGCCGCTAATGATATTATTACACAGTTGAAAAAATTGATTCGTTTTTGTCCATGATGCCTAACCTGAAAGAAACAAATTTTGAAACGAGCGCATCATCTTAAATTCGCTAGTGTTCATAATTGTAAGTCTCAAATAATGTAGATGTGGATCGTTAAATTTAGAAAGCCTTCCTTTGATATTTAAAATAACAACTAGCACATGAAACTATCAGATAACGTTTATTTATTCCAGTGAAGAATGTGAAGTAGGCCCTGGCTCCCAGTGGACGTGTTTTTTCTGTACTATCATTTTTTCAGAATATGTCCGTATTTTTACAAGAGTTGCTTTAATGGCAACAGTTTTTCATTGACTTAATAGTATATCAAAGGTCGGCGTGTGCCAAAGAAGAGTATCGTAAATGCGTGTATGCGGCTTTGATTGTTTTTATAGAAAGGCGATAGGGGTATTCGGATTCGTTTGTTTCGAAAACCTCCTGCATTTTCAATGAAAACGATCTTGTAAACCTTTTACTTGGAACTTCCATATCGAGACATGTTTTAACGATGTAAAACCTGGTCGACATGTTCTCAATAGCTGAGGTGCTTTACGTGTGATTAATGTCATCGCCTCTTGAGTCCTCACCACCTCATTTGATAGACCCAAAACTTCCTTTTAAGCATACATTTTTGCATCACCGAGTTCACCGATATATTTTGTTCTGTAGAACTATCTGCTCTGCAAAGCTTCACCATACCTTTTACATTCTGGTGTGCGTATCTTCTGATATATTCTATATTTCATGAGAACGGCAAAGATCAAAGATCCATTATGTTGCGTTCAAATCGCAGTTCATCCGTGTTGTTGTTGATAACCCTATAATTAGGAAAGTTTGCCTTTATTTTGCCACAAAAAAAACGATAAGTGTGTGCCTCTTGTGTGGTGTTTAACTCTGCTGAGGTCTTTGTTACCTATGTGTTGTTAGGTGTAATAAATTGTGAAAGAATCGATCCATCCTAACTGTGCCGAAGAAACATAATTGACAGTTTACCATCTTCCCTGACGTCATCACTCAGTCTTCGTGGTCAGCGCCATCTGTTGACGAGTCGCAGCTAGTAGTCAGCACAAGCTCTCTATAATTACGTACATCTGTCGGCTAGCTATAGAAATGGATTCTATTTGCAACCAGTGCTCTAAGCCGGTGAGTTTGTGTTGTTTATGCAATGTAATTTTTTCAACAAAGCTGAACATCTGAAATGCGATGTTTTGAAGCGGCCTAATATGGACTTCGTGAACGAGCAAAAAAAAACCTCTGGTTTTGCGATGTACGTATTGATCAGCTCATAATCCTGAAGGATTCCCTTTGCAAGAATCCCGGTCCGAATTAAAGAATGATCTCATAGAAACGAAGACACTAACCAAATCATTAGCGGGAAAAATGTACCCAAATGTTATTTCTGCTTCAAATAAGGATCCATCTGTTTGGCCAAGTATCAAGCGGGTTCATGACACAGGTGTTAAAGAAACACCTAGACCCCGCCTTAGTGCTATACTTGTCGTTGGTACCAAATCAGTCGAGTGTATCACAATAGATGTAAGAAATTGTCGCATTGATGAATATACCCTACACGGTGTTCAATAAGTTCGAATACAAGTTTTCATCATTGCGTAGGTATGCGCCATGTACATATTCTGCATTGGTATTGGTGTCAGCTTTAGCTTCATTCATACGCTACCGAATGTGCGCGGTGTTGACATTCTGTTAGTTGTTGTTCGTTTGTTACGCGCGATGAAAGAGTATCGGGACTTCGTAATTAAGCGTTTTTTGAACGGTGAGCGACCCGGCGATATATTCCGGCTGCTGAAATCGCATGGGGTCAAGCGGAACTTTGTCTACACGACCATCAGGCGATACCGGGAGACGTCCTCGACCAATGACCGTGCGAGATCTGGTCGGCCGCGTTCAGCGAAGACGCCACGGGTCATCAAGATCGTGAGGGAGCGAATTCGGCGCAAAAAGAACCGCTCAATCCGGAAAACGGCTGCAGATCTCAACGTTTCCATTGGAACCGCTCACACCATACTCACCAAGGACCTTGGTTTCAGGCCTTACAAAAAACGTAAGGTCCATGGCGTTTCGGAGGCTACCAGCAAAAAGCGGTTGGATCGAGCTAAGAGGATCCTCTCTCGGCACGCTGGTCAGGAGTTTGTTTTTTCGGACGAGAAACTGTTCGTGCTGCAGCAGCCGCACAATGTGCAAAATGACCGGGTGTGGGCGCCATCGAGGGACAGCATTCCTGAATCCAATATAAACATCCCTCGGTTCCAAAGTGCCGCGTCGGTGATGGTTTGGGGGCAGTATGCAAACGTGGTAAGCTACCCTTGGTGTTTATTGAAAAAACGTCAAAATCAACGCGGCGTACTACAAAACTGAGGTTTTGGAAAAGGTTGTTGCCCCCAGTCTCCGAAGCCTCTACGGCGATGAGCACTACGTGTTCCAGCAGGACGGTGCACCAGCCCATACGGCAAATGTGGTTCAAGCCTGGTGTCGGGACAATTTAACCGACTTTCTGGACAAAACTTTGTGGCCTCCCAGCTCCCCGGACTTGAATCCTCTCGACTTTTTTGTTTGGTCCTATATGATGGCGATGCTGAACGAATACAAGGTCAGCACTTTGGATCATTTCAAGACGGTAATTCTCAAAATCTGGGACGAAATGCCCACGCAGTCCGTGCGTGCCGCCTGCGACGCGTTCGAGAAACGTTTGAAGCTCGTTAAGGAGTACAAAGGGGGGGTCATTCCAAGAGAAATGTTGTAAACGTTCCTTGTAAACATAGCTTTCAATAACATAAATCCAAAAAATAAAAAAACATGTTTTCATTTTTTTAACAAATTTTGAAAGTGTATCCGAACTTATTGAACACCGTGTACATGGGGAAAAAAATCAGTCGAGGGAGGATGTATGACAGTGGAGACGGTTGCATAACAGACAGAAAAGCTCTTGATATATCTTTCCAGATATGCTCGACATGTTACTGAAGCTGATAGATCTGTGTTAGTGAAAAGTTGTCTGCAGACCCAAGAGCCAATCGACGTAAAAAAATGGTATGAAAAGATGCTGATTTGAAGCAATGCGCGTTCATATAATTCAAAGTCGGTGTTGATACAAAATTGTACGATGGTAAATGTATCAATGGTAAATATCGGTGTTGATACAAAGTTGAACGATGGCCCTAAATCCATCTGTTTGGCCCAAAGGAATTTATTTCAGAGAATTCGAAAATTTGTCATCTGAACCAAATTTTTGGTGACCAGTCAAATCCCACGGGACACCCCTCGTTGCCAGGACGCCGATGATGGTTTCCTCCCGTCCAACCGTAGCAATTCCATCACAATAAGAAGCCTGCCGATACTCCGACACAGTCGAGCCCCGCCGTTTTTCCTGTTCTTAAAATTTTCCCGGCCTTCCAAGTCGTTCCGTTTCTGTGTTCGGAATCGGTGACGGGGTCTTCCAACTTGGTCGCTAGTTTCTTCGTACGCTGAATCCCGTCCAATTCACAGAAATAATTGGCTTGGCTACTTTGACGCTTGTAGGGGAGGATGGTACAAAACGCACCGTTTAAGCAACATCGTGAATAAATAGGGAATGGAAGCTGAAATTTAGGGAGAAGTTATTGAGGATGGTGCATTAAGATGTTTTCGTTGTAAATCAAATGTGATTTTTTAAACCTTTTCCAATTTGATCCCAATACGACACCGGGGTAAAACGGGTTAGAGGTGTAAAGTTAAAACATATCGCCACGTCCTCTTTGCTCTGTGTGGTAGTCATGCAGCCTATGGGTATAGAATAATGACGTTGCGCAAAACGTTGTGATAGGGTAGGGAACGGCTTAAGCACCCCAAGACCCTATTCTAAGCACGAGGTAAACATTAACCTACAACATTCATTTTTTGCAGTATGGTGCTTCACTAAAATGAGCGCTGTAGGTTAACGCTTACCCCGTGATTGGAATAGGGTCTTGGGGTGCTTAAGCCGTTCCCTACCCTATGTTGCCAACTCCTCATTATATACACGCTTAGAAAAAAGCGCACAAAGGAGCAGTTAAGTGTGGGAAGCCCGTTGGTTATAATTGTGTTCATCTACCATTGGGTTCAAATTATTTACTTTTGGGTAGAATTTTACCAGAAGTAAGTTATGTATAGCCAACGTTGGCTTCATTCACTTAACCGCTCCACTGGGTATTATTTTCTAAGCGTGTAGACGCATACATTACGCCACGGTGCGTTCTGCCCCAGTTTAAGTTTTGCATGGGTTTGTCTAAATATTCTGAAAATACGTGGAATTATAGTGAAGTTTTGATACTATCATGAAGTTTGTGGTGTGCAATATATGTGAAGGGAATTTATTATAAACCATGGATATTAACGCGTGGTAAAAGCTTATTTGATGAACTCTATTATTTACATGTGAGGTACCGTCGAGACAATTTCTTCAATTTTGATCATATTTTGGTGTATTTAGTGCCTTGTTGTGCTACAAAATTATCAGTTATGCTGTTTTATTTAAGAATTGATAAAGTTTCATTCCATTAAAGCTATAGCTTTGAAGATTTCAGCATATTTATTGAGTGGGTCATTCTACCCCACCAGTGCGTTGTTTACTATGCTCCCCTATCATGTCTTTAATATGCTGCAAGCATCAATATCAGAGACCGAAATTTTCGCCAACTTGAGAAGAGAAACGTCCTTTGTCACCCGCTTGGAGAAACAAATGAGAATGTGAGAAGCGAGAGACTATTATATGCTCACAGCAGTTTTCGCGAGACAAGCAACGGCGATTTTTAATTTTCGGAGAGCATGAGAAGCTGATGAATCGTTTCTTTTTCAGTGAATCCTAGATGCCGATAATTATTTTTCACTTGCTTTTTGACACCTGAAAATGCACCAGTCTTCATGCATAAAATTATTCTGACGTTATAATTTTATAATGATGGTCCATGGCGATATCAGTGTGCACCAACTTGGCCTTATTTTCGGTTTTTGCTCCTCGTATACGATCTAAGCATGTTGTCAGTCTTGCGTCAGCCTTAGGTCTGATGTAAGTTTCCGCCATCGTCTCACAGTTGGGTGCTACGAAATCAACTTCGTGGGTGAAATGAAGGGTATAACTATGCAAAAATTGGCGAAGCGGTTTGGAATTCATCATGCGAGTGTTAAAACCATCATTAATAAGTTTGGGGAACACTATTCTTCGGAAGAGCTACCAGGAAGAGGCAGAAAGCCCGGTTCTTCCAACCCGAAACTGGAGCAGAAAGTGGTATCTCTAATCATGAAGAACAAATCAATGTCAATACGTGTTTTGGCCAAAAAAGCAGGGACGAGTGTCGGAATGATCCAGCGTATCAAGAGGCGAAACCACCTGAAGACCTACAAGAAGCAGAAAATCTCGAAACAAAGTGCAGAATAGAAGAAGCGAGCAGCAACAAGGGCCCGAAATTGTATTCGCGTCTTTTGCAGCGTCCGGATGCATGCGTTTTGATGGACGATGAGACCTATGTAAAGGAGGACTCAAAAACCCTTCCAGGTCCACAATACTTTACTGCCGTCGTTGAGGAGGATGTGAGCGATGCGGACAGGTCGATTCAAGTGGAGAAATTCGGTCGAAAGGTACTGGTATGGCAAGCAATATGTTCCTGTGGTTTGAAGTCAACCATTTTTTACACTACCGGAACTATAAATGCGGAAATCTATCGATTCCGCATTCTGAGTGTCTCCAGAAGAGATTGTTGCCTTTGTATAAAAAGCATAGTACACCTCCACTGTTTTGGACGGATTTAGCGTCGGCTCACTATGCCAAAACCACTCTCAATTGGCTTTCGGAAAAGGGTATAGATTTTGTTGAGAAAAATATCAATCCACCAAATTGCCCTCAGCTTCGACCCATCGAAAGTTACTGGGCAATCGTCAAGAGGGTCTTCAAGAAGACTGGTAAGGCAGCTGGGAACATGCAGGAGTTCAAAAAAATTTGGGCTCAAGCGTCCAAAAAATGCGATGCAACACTTGTCCGGAACTTGATGAAGAGCATTCGATCCAAAGTTCGAAAATTCGTGAAGGAATAACTTAAATTTCATCTGGTCTACATTATGTTCAAGTTTAACCTCGTACAATAAAGGATCAATTTTTTGTATGAATGATATGTCGGTTTTCAACATAATTTGATAGAAAGTTTGTGGATAGCTTACTTTCGATACACTCCTTATATTAAACGAAATATAAAAACTAAATGATTAGCATAATGACACATCCTCAAATTAAATATGAGAGGTGCAAACCGTTCATAACGTTAGATGTTTTGCAAATCTAACTTATGGAACAGAATCGTGTAGGAAGAAGTTTCCCCTGCCAGGTTATGTAGTTGAAGGTTTGGTCAGGTATGCTGTTAGGCCCAATCCTATTGTTGCTCCTGATAATGATATCATTCAGCACACACACACACTTTAAAAATAAGGTGCATTCTGTTTTTTTAAATGCACGGTGAAAAAAGATATGTCACGGTAAAGTCGACCAAAATTTTACCTGTAACACTCTTTACTACCATTTTTTGGCATCCTGCAAGTGTTTCCGTTCCATTTTCACTGACGCATAAAAACCGGCATCGTTTATCACCTCACATTACCATTTCAAGTGAAGTTGAAATTTAACCCGTTGACAATTACTTACCTGCTGCTAATTTGAATGCAACTCAGCAAACTGCAATCATTCCCGTTCCGATCATGTTCACATATCAACAATCGGGATTAGTAAGCAAAGTTTCCTCTCCTCTCCATCCAAAGTCCCCGATGCACCACCTACAGCTTCTCAGACAACAGTGGGTCTTTGTTGTCTTTGCAACGACAACAATTACTACCTCCGTGGAATCTCTTTACCAACATGCAAATTTTTCTAAATGCTTTTATCTCTTTCTCTGTATCGGCTTCCTGGAGATAAAAACAGTTCTATTCTTTTAGAACACGGTTTGCTTTTTTATCGTTATGATTATCATTTTCTATTCCCAACCATTCCGACGAGGCCATTCTGCACCCGGTTCGGATAATAAAGGTGTTTTGCTTTAAATTGTCCGTACGTGACCGGCATCGAATGACCACGCAAGCAAGCGAAGTGGTTCCAAAGAATTCTAGCCATGCCTGCTCCCTCCTCGCCTCGATTAAGTCAATTCAACCGAGTCAGGTCGCACGAATTAGAATGCAAAGTCAGCTACGACGACGGTTTACGGGAGAAGTCGGTAGAACGACTGCTACTGGAGATTTGCCCATGTTGCTTTTTTTTTCTTCCTACTAGCTGAGGGGGTTATGAAGTGTGGCACCAAATGAAGCTGTAACGTTATCGCCATGTAGGGAAGAGATTTTATTGCGCCGTTCTGATTCCAACGAGGACACAACAATGTTGTCCGACAGAGCCAAGATTAGGGAAAAGATTATGCTGATGTTGATGTGCACTGCTGTGAATGTAAATCACATACATATAATCTTGACATGAAGCTGTAATTTCTAATGAAGAGTAAACAAGGTTCGGTTAGTGATTAGAGGCGCTTGAAATAATTTTAATGGAGCTAAGTAGCAAGCCATGCTCAAAAATTATTGAACAACCATCCGTCGGATAGCTTCAAACAAATCAACCGAAATTCTCTAAAGATCCAATATGTAATTTTCTCACCCACCGTCAGTTTGAACAGTTACTGAGAATCGCAGACCGCTTCATATAATGATGATTGCAGCGATCTGATAAGATCAGGGGGCAGATAAGGAGCTTCATTACTTAATCCACTCGCCGAAAGTGAGAAACTACATACAACAACTAAACGAGCATTCATTGTCTACCATGCACCTGCCTATCCAGTTACTTGCTTGTAACGATCGCTACTCTCCACCAATCGGCCACGGTATGGCAGAAGAGTCTGTTCCAACATCTTCGGCACTTACCTTCCTCACCATTCGTCTTCTTTCCAAAGATAACCATCTAGGCCTTGTTCTTACCCTCTAATGTCTGCGAGTGCAGCAATTACGCCATCATCGCACACCGCCAATTACTTACAGAGCCTCGCGGTTCTGCAGCCAGTCGCTTGCACTCACTTACACGGTTTTGCTTTCTTCCTCTGGCCTTCCCCGCCGATAGGCAGTTAAACCAAAAACGGTTGTGCGGTGCGCCGATCTCTGGCTGGTGCGATACACATTTCACGGCCAATCAGGTGATGAAAAAGCATCCGAGGAAGATAGTTGTGGTTCATTCATAAATTACCTACCGAAATTTTAGAGATCTCCTCTTTCTTGTGGTGAATTTTGCTATTTTCAATACATGGACGAACCCGATTCTGAACCCCCTCTCTTTTAAGTAAAATGGATGTTCTTCCAAAGTAGCATCATCTCGCAATTACCATTACACACCACATGCGACTGTCGTCACTCTCCCAGATCGCCGTCATTGTTGAAATTGTTGAAGAATACTCATCTTCTCTGGTACAATATGGCTGGGAAAAAATAGTGTTGGCAATTCAAGAACCTGAACGGCAGATTGCGTGCTAGATATGCGTCGTTTGTTGCTATAGTTATGCAAGGCGGTAAAGCTGTTATTACAACATACCTACTTGTGGAAAGAAAGCATAACGGGTGCGAGAAGTACGGTGGCAATTAAAATTACCAACGAGAAGGCGTACCTTTTGACGTGATAAACTGTTATCTGTGAAGCGAATCTTGTACCTCCGGCATGATCTACAAGTTTTGTTTTCTTTTTTTCCGTTGATGATTCCGACAAGAGAATCGAGAATGTTCTTCCTGGTTCAGCGATCTAGTTCCTTTGGTGGAAACATTCAGTCACGATGGAACGGACAGTAGTCAGAGCCCGTTAGCATCATTGCTTGAGTCTTGATTGGGTAGGTACAGTAATCTTTAGGCTTGATTGTAGTAAAATCGTATCAGCTCTAAACCAATCGCGTGTCTATTGGAAATATTTTATTTACGAATCCTAGAAATCCGAGCATCTACACTGGGCGAATCAAAGATAGAACCACCATGTTTTTTGACAATATTTTCTGAATTTTCATACCGATTTTGCTAAATTAAATTATCGAACTGTACTAACATCTGATTCGCCTCAATTTAATTTATTATGTATGTAATATTATGGAACATTTACATTGCTGTCGTTATAGTAGTAAACAGTGAGTGAAATAAAAATATCATCCTAGCTATTAATTAAAATAGGATTGAATTTAATTAAAAGCAGTTTTTCCGCGTTTCCTGCCAGATTTGCTCCCAACATTCCCGAACACGACACTTCAATATATACATGTTGTCAAATTGTTAGTCGTTTTCATAAACACAACAAGTATAGTAGGAATGAACCATAGGTTTTCTGTGGTTTTAGGATCCAGAGAACAAGCTGGCCATTCAAGGACCTCAATGTTTTTGTTAGCAATCCTGGATTTAGTCAACTTGAAATTGTGATTAGCAGGATCATCTTGCTGGAAAACGAAGTCTGGACCCATCAAGGACTCACCGTTTTCGATTAAACTGATTGTTAAGTAACGTTAAGTACGCCTTCAATAGTGACTCGCTGCACATAATCAGTGTCCTTGGGTACCTGTGCAAAATTCTGGTGAGTTACTTTCAGCCCAGCCTAAACGGAGCGGTACAACAAGCAGAAATCAACATCGGAAGGCATGCCATAGCCTCAAAGCGCGTGCTGAAGTACCTAGTTGTGATGATCGATGGCCGGCTAAACTTCAAAAGTCACTCAAATTATACTGGAACTCTGGTCATGGCACAAATCTACGGCGGCGGGGGACCATGGCCTCGGGTCGTGGCTCGGAAAGAGTGATGAACGCTCGGTTGGAGCCTCCGATCCTTTGGTTTTTTGCCATAACTACCCGGTAGGCGTCACCCCACGGATTCGCATTGGCCTTCTGACACAGACCCTCGAAGCAGGCTCGCTTGCTGGCCTTTATCTCCCTCTTTAGTGCGGCCTTCGCGGCGACTAGCGCCCTTTTACGCTTGATTCTCTCGGTGTCTTACCACACTCTTTGCACCCTCCGTCTTGCGAGGAGGCATGTTCTTCGGAGGTCGGCAATCGACTTCGTCTACCAACACACCGGCGATCTTCCATTCCTCGGTTTGACTTCCCTCGGCATAATCGCATCGCACGCTTGTGTAAGTGTCATAACGAGTCGTTCGCCGCAAAGTTCCTGGGTTTCGCGTAAGTTTCGTTCCCTCTCAAGCGCCTCTTTAAAAGTCTCTACATCAAAGTAAGACGTCCTCCATCTGCGGGCGAATGGAGTGGATGCTCCTCTTTCCGCACACTGACTTGTATTGTGGACGATACAATAACGAACCGCCAAGTGGTCGCTATGGGCCATCATCCGCCCTCCAATTGCTAAGCAGCCCAGAACTGCTGAATGTTATATCGGTAGGTATTGGTGGTAGGTACTCTTAGTGCTTACGTTGTCTAGGTCCACATTGAGCCTAGCCAAGGCCTCCAGAAGAATCTGGCCCCTAGGGTTGGTAAGGCGGCTCCCCCACTCGAGCGCCCAAGCGTTGAAGTCCCCCGCTATTATCAACGGGTTCAGGTCAGTTAGCTCCGTTGTCATCCAATCGAGCATAATGGAAAACTGTTCGATCGACCATCTTGGCGGTGCGTAGCAGCTGCAGAAGAACACTCTATTCACTTTTACAACCGCTAAGCCTTCGTTTGTGCTAGACACAACCTCATGAACCGGGTACTTGCCCGTCGTCTATAATGCTGCCATATTGGACCTGTCCACAAACCAGTTCCCGTTGCCGGCTGGGATGCGGTATGGGTCGAAAGTTATGGCGATATCCGATGCCGACTCGCTAACGTCTGGCACAGACGTTGCTGGGCGGCCTCTTAATGGTTCAGGTTTAGTTGGGTTACCTGCATTATGGTTGGCTCGTTGGTATACCCTTAGCGGCCGGGCACTTGAACACCCCCGCCCCCCCCCCCCGCGCTTATCATCCGCATTTGGGGGGACCTTTGCAATCCCGCGCTTTGTGGCTAGTGCTGCCACACCTTCTGCACATCTTACTCCGATCTGGGCCTTTGCACTCCCAGGACATGTTGTGCCCGCATATGGACCATCCCACCTTCACCTTCGCCACCTTCAACGCTGCGTCTGTGTCGACTGCCGCTACCCTCATGGTTGCCACCTGGGTCCCGAGTGGACCCTTCCTCAGACATGTCTGCCGCAGCAACCTCGACCTTGCACTGTTCCTTCAGTGGAGATCTCGTCTGCTCGGTGATCTCATCCAGGTGTTTACTCTGGATCGTCACCTGCGAGACGAGGGCGCGCACCTCCATACCCTCACCTAAGGCCTGCCTTGCCAGGTCTCTATACGCCGGGCCTTTTAGCGTAGTCGCCTTCTTTACCTCCAGGAGCATCTCGCCGGTGCGGGTTCGGCGTATACTCCGCACGTCGGCATCTAGGCCTGCCAATACCTCCGAGTACTTTGACGCCTCGGTCTTGACGATGAGGGCCTCTCCGCGGTTACGCTTGCGGGCCACCTGTCGCTTATCCTTTTTTTTTCGTCCTATTTCCGGACCCTATTCCAGTGGCTTTCCCTGCCACGCCTGTGGTCGTCACTCGTCCCCTCCTAGCACTAGCCTAGGTCCTAGTCTGCTTCCGTGCTGTTGTCGTTGGGGCCCTGCCGCTCGGGCCCCATTCGGCGCTTGAGACAACTCGCGAGCTTGGTGTCGCGCCTTTTGCGCCGTACTTAGCGCCGGGGCCTCTATCTTTGCGGGCAGCTGGATCTGGTCGCGAGGATGGACCCTCAGACCCCAGCAAAACTGAGTTAAATTGAGCAGTACGTTCAGGTTCATGGCCATGCATGTCGTGGTGCCTACAAAACAATATCATCTAAGGCTGCCTGCATTATTGCCGGAATGATCCCAATTTAGCATCATACTGGGAGAGGATAGTGAATGTTATCAGTGAAGAAATTTCACAGGAGTTTAGATGCTGGTGAAAGTGGAGTCGATGGTCAAATTGCAGCTAAAATAGAACACGGGAGAGAAAGGTCGATGGACGCACCAGCGTTTACGGAATCTGTCGATCTGGATTAAAAGGAAGCACGGAGATGTAAACTTCTACCTTACGCTGTTTTGTCTGGCCATGGTTGCTTCAGGAAATTCTTGCATCAATTCGTACACACAGCTTTGCCATTCTGTTGGAAGTGTGCAGACGTCCAATACAGAACAGTACGTGATCTTTGACTGCCAACGATTCGGATCACTGCAAAGCAAGATGCTTGTCATCAGCGGGGCAGAGAGCAGCCCAGTTAACGTCGTCTACATAATGTTTCGTGACGAATGTGCGTCGAATGCGATTACCGGAGCTTTCACGCACATCACACTGGCTCTACAGCAAAAATGACGGGTGAACCAAAAAGCGAGTGGTTGTCGGTTTCGGGGATGTTCCAGCGTTCTCCGTTCTTGTATGGTCGGAAACTACTAGAGTCGATTGCGCCAGTATGTGGGAGCTAAATGACCCACTGTGGTTCGGTTTTGGGAGAACATCCACGGCTAGGGAATCTTCCTTCGGGTCTTGCTTTCAAAAAGTCCCTGAAATTGGGAACTTTATTCCATGGCTATGAAATTTTCTGAGTTCAATGCTCGTTGCTGAAGGTATGTGCCGATACATCAGAAGTAAGCAGAGGGATTAGCGTCTAAATAGTGGCAGTTCTAATTATAGATTACATACAGCTTCATCAAATGTCCCAGGTGCTGAATAAACTGCTTAAAACCAGTCCCGTACCCTATGAGAAAAGTAGTATTTTCAGTTTTTTTTTTACGAAAAAGCTATTTTAAAGATGAGCTAAATAAAATGGAGGCACTTTGAAAACACGGCATTCTTTCATGAAGCATTTGCTTGATTTAAATTTATTATAAGGAAATTATTCGATTTTAAAGTGCTGCTCAATTTTGTTGCATGATTTCACACTTTAAAAGTGGCACCACTGCACTGTAGTCCAGATCATGAATTTACGAGGAAACATGCTCTCACTGCCTAAACTTGAAACTTTACAGCAAAGTGATATTCTACAACATGGTTTGTATTACTAAGGTCCATTTTGTCATGTTGATTAGAATTAGGATGCTCCCCATTTTCACGGAAATACAAAAATTAACTTTTTAATTTGCAGAAATAGACGTTTACACTCTTGAGCAAAGTTGTAGCGCAGAAATATTTCATGGAATTTTCATATATTTTTTTTTTTGTAGCTTGAAAATTGACCGATTTAGAGCAATTTTCCCACATCAACTTACACCCCATAAAAAATTGTTTATTTTTGCCCTAACTTTTTTATTTCAATACCCACCGTAAAGCTGTTTTGCGACGAGTTTTAGAACTTTTGAAGACACGTACTTTGGTGTGCAAACTTTGCCGCTAGTTTTAAACAATCAATAGTTATTGAAGTTTTTCTTCTAAAACAATTCCAGATTTAAATGTAATTTTCTCAAGATACAGAAATAACATATCTCTAGTTATCACATATGTTGAACAATATAAACTGCCCTTTCAAATGACGTCTTTTATTTTTTTTGTGTTTGCCTCAACAATGAAAATCAACATTTGAAAAGGCGTATTTTATTTTAGAAAAACTTCAATAACTATTGACTGGTTAAAGCTAAGTTTGTATATCAAAGTACGCGTCTTTGAAAGTTCTCAAACTCATCGGAACATAACTTTACGGTAGGAATTGAAATAAAAAAGTTAGGATAAAAAAAAAACTTTTTTTTTATGGTTCACCCTAAGTTGATGTGGGAAAATTACTCTAAATCGGTCAATTTTCAAGCTGCAAAAAAATTTATATATGAAAATTCCATGAAATTTTCTGCGCTACAACTTTTTGCAAGAATATAAACGTCTGTTTCAGCAGATTAAAAAGTTATTTTATGTATTTCCGTGAAAATGGGACAACCCTAATTTTAATCAACATCAAAAAATGGGCCTTAGTGATACAAATCATGTTGTAGCACATCACTTTGCTGTAAAGTTTCAAATTTAGGCGCTGGGAGCATGTTTCCTCGTACATTCGTGATCTGGACCATAGTGCACTGTCTGAAAGTAGACCCGGGGTTTCACCCATCGCGTAGGAGGCGCTAATAGCTGATGAAACTCATTTAATTTGAACGTGAAATATTCTTATAATTTACAGCTCATGGTGCCTTGGGGAAATTTTTAAAGAAGGGCAATGGCTACCTCGTGGTGGTCTACTACGTACGGGATTGGCTGAGGAGATGGCGCTAGCTTGGATGCATGGTATTAATTGGTTCCAACATGGAAGATCTGGAGATCCTGGCCTTATAGAAAATTACTGTCCTTAGCAAAGTTCTTCAGTTGGTCAAGGCCTTTCGGTTGGTTGAAAGTAGTCCAGAATTAGCTCACTATGCGGCGCTATAGTACGTCTTGTGCATGCTGTTACTCGAGATCCTGGTCATCTAGGAAGATTTCGTCTTGGACAATGTTGTAAATCTGGAAGCCGTAAGTCGATATCTGATGCCATTTTGGAATCCAATGTGGTGGCTTCGGGTATTAAAAAAACGGGAAATAACTGTCCAAAATCCTGCAAAATAAATATTTTTCGATCGGAAACGGCGTATTAAGGCAGAACATCGATGTTTGACACCATTATAGAGTTCAATATGGTTTTAAAATTTTACTTATTCCTCCACAGTTCAGAACTAACGATATGCATAAAAATAAGTAATGTTCAATTGTGTGCAATGTCACTTGATTTTTTTATTGTTTCTTTATCATCAGATGTCCTGGCTGGTTCATCTCCCGTCGTAGTTACTCAAATACTTGTAGGGAATTTTTGTAACTTGTCCGGGCGTAAGATTCGAACTCGTGACTTTGGCGTGAGAGGTATGGATGTTAACCACTACGCCGGGGTCACTCCCACACACACATTTTTTTCGAAAGCTTTGCTGCAATGTTTTACTCTCGAAGATTTATTTAAGGGCGTTTATATTTTTCGCAGTAAAACAGAATATTGGTCCATGATTCTGAATTCGTTTAAGAAATTAACTTATTGCAATACGAATTTGAGACATTTTACTTCTCTGTATTTTGATGACTAAAAATGATAACATCATCCATTGAAGAACAAAAAAGATCGCAGCAAGCCGTGCTTTGAAACTGACGTGTTTTGTTTTTGCTGCGTCGTTTTCGCGAAAAAAATCAAACTATAATTCGTAATTTAACATTAACTTATAGTGAAATCATAAAATATCCGCGTGCTTTGGGAAAGACGTAGTGAATAAAATCGACTCCATGCAGAAATTTTTGAGTGTCGGTAGTATTTTCACATTTTTTGGTTTTTTTGTGATTCGCCCCCGCACCCGGAAGAAGAGTTACATCAGCTTAGTTTTATTTATTAGTATTGAGACAACCGGGCATAAATTATTAAGTTTGAGTGTTTGATCGCTTTGTCGCGAGTGAATCGATGATTATTAGCAGTTTTGAAGTTCGATATAGAGTCGCCTCATAGCGGAAATTTGATTATTGACAGAGTGTGGAGTGAAGAAAGAAGAAGACCAGTGCATGTAGAAAGCGGCCATTTGCTTGTCAGAAGCAGCAAACAAAGATAATGCGCATGCGTGCGTGAAAAGCTGCCACATAATTTCAGATGCGTTCACCACGTGGTGTACAGAGTTTTCTTATGCAGGTTCCATATCTAACGGGCGGTTTGGCAACGTTAATTATTGCGATTATTTTGTCGCGGGTGCATGAAATTAATTACGAATCAACGTCGAGAATTTTTATGTTTACGAATGAACAAGCGAGTGTAATTAGGGAAGCGGCCATGGGTGAGATTATCCAGTGCCCTTATCCAAATGATATCGGTAATGTTTACATGCGCGGCTTATTGCATGTGAAAGTAATGGGCGTGACTCTCCAGACATTCTGAAATGGGTTGCTGAATCTGCAGTAGAGCTATCACTTTCTAGCTCTCAGATTAAAGCTGCTTCCAATGGTCACTTGAGGGATTGTTGGAAAAAGTTTTCTTCCATAAAACCATTGCCAGGCAATGAGTGTTAGATTACACACACACACACACACACACACACACACACACACACACACACACACACACACACACACACACACACACACACACTTTATAGATTGAAAAACAAGTTTGCCGTCGCAAGCTTTTAAACATCAGTATTAGTTCACTTTTTTATCTATTTTTTGGAGTACAAAATCTATCGTACTCGGACCCTTAATCGTGTTAATATTTCGCAAACGAAAATTACACAAGGCCCTCTTCTACCAATGAATCAGACATACGTTATACAGGTACAAATTCTGAACTATGAATCCAACCTTGTTGATATCGAAGAATGAGTTATGGAAAACTTATCACATATTCCAAAAAATCTTTTGTGTTTACTCAAGAATTGTGAATAATTTAAAAAGTCTATTTTAGTAGACTATTTCTAAGCTAAAAACATAAAAATATCTCGAAATCGAATGCTCTCCGAAACATTATAACTTGGAAATCTTTGAAAAGACTATTGAAATCATATTACATCACCGTAACACATTTTTTTTTTTTAAATCATTTATTTGTACAGGCTCAATCGAATTAACTTTACAGAGCCAAATTTTCATATTTTTATACATCATTTATCTTAAAACTAAAGTTAGGAGGATAAAGCCGATTACTCGCGGCCGTCTCGAGGTTAATAGGAATTACAAATTACGGATGGGAAGGAGGGTGGGAATTTAAAGTCTGGTTTACATAACACATTAAATTTAAATTCTAAATTATCTAAACACTTATAACTATACAACTTATGGTTTTCTTTTGACTTGAACATTTCTTGAAAAAGAAAAAAAACACACACACACATACACATATAAAAAAAAACTTATACTAAACATGCAGGTTAAACTAACTACAATCTAAGGCTAATGTTAGTCAAAAACACATAAATGAGTTTCATGTACTCCAAATCACGTACAGCCAAAATATCTCGAATTGGCACATTGGATTGTCTACCTCGAGCCCGAAGGGAATCATAAAGCTCAGATCTGACTCCATAATGCTCAGCACAAGACCAAATAACGTGATCTGCGTCCTGATAGCCTTGTCCACACTCACAGAGATTGCTGTCGCTCAGGCCAACCCGGTATAAATGAGCGTTCAAAGAATAATGATTGGACATGAGGCGAGACATGACACGAATGAAGTCTCGACCCACATCCATCCCGCTAAACCAAGATTTCTTCGACACCTTTGGGATGATAGAATGTTGCTATCGCCCCAAATCTCCTTTACTCCATTTATACTGCCAGCTGACGAGTGACTGTTGACGAAAAATAGGAAAAAATTCGTTGAAGGCGATTTGTCGATCACAAATATCGCCTTCCATAGCGCCCACCTTTGCAAGCGAGTCCGCTTTCTCATTGCCCGGAATTGAACAATGAGATGGGACCCATACAAAGGTGATGATAAAATAACGCGAAGATAAAGCACTTAGAAGCTCCTGTATTTTAATGAGAAAATACGAGGAGTGCTTTACCGGCCTCAAGGAGCGAATAGCCTCTATAGAACTGAGACTATCCGTGAAAATGAAGTACTGATCCGGTGTTAATGAGGCAACAATTTCTAGCGTAAAATGTATTGCCGCTAATTCAGCGACATACACGGAACAAGGAGCTTGAAGTTTACGGTTGGCGCTATAAATTTCATTAAATATACCAAAGCCTGCTGACTCCTCTATCAAAGATCCGTCAGTGAAGAACGATTTAGTGGAATCAACTTGGCCAAACTTTGCAGCAAATATCACAGGAGCAATCATAGGACGATGATGCTCTGGGATTCCACGAAGCTCCTGCCTCATGGATAAATCAAAATGAACCGAATTGTCGAAATCGGAGAAGCAAACACGATTGGAAATGTTCGGCGAAGGGCTGACATCCTGTGTTATGTACAAATGGTACAAGGTCATGAAGCACCGTAACACATTTACCCATGCAAATATTACAGATTCAACCAAAATACTCTGGAAATTTATGTTCAAAGAAAACAGAGATGATCGTTTCATGGAATTATGGAATTTACAATCTTTTTTGCTCATTTTTCCACAAATTTCATATATGCAGGCTTGCTAGACAGTTTAACTATACAACCAACCGTTTCCGAGCTCCAAGTTTTTAGCTAAACCTTCTGCTAAACCGCATCTGCCTTTTAAAATTTTACTCTTCAGCCAATTTTTTTCAGTTGAAGAAAATACTCAGTCTCTTAAGCCGAAAGCACGTGCAAAGATTAAAATTTCACACGTTTTTCAGGTCATTCGGGCTTGAATTGCTCGGTGGCAAAAATACAGGGAACGACCGACGTTCGCTTGTGATAACAACAGCTAATGGTCGATTGACTCGCGTCATAGGTTGAAAAAAAATAGTGGAACTGTAACATCAGCTGCAGTAGTTAGCCATAGGGAGTTCTACATCAACACCATCATGGCAATGACGGCAAGGCAATCGAAAAATTGTCTGGCATGTGTGAGCAATTATAACGGAAATCCGGGCAGATTTTCCCGACTGATTTGAACGTTTATCTACCCACATTGTTTCACCGCTCGACGAAAGCTCTCGCCTGATCAATGCAGTGCAGTCGAATGACTCGCCGATTTGTAGCAGAAGTGCGGTCAAAAAGAAAATAAAAACAATGTGTACGTTTTCGATGAAATTGCGAATCAACTACCACGTGCGTCAGGGCTGCCAAACTCAAAAATGACACACAGACATCAATGGAATCGGACTCAGAGGTCAGCGAAAGGTAGCAAGACAATGAAGCATACAACTGGTGGAAAACTACGAGAAAGTAAATAATCAAATTGGGCCACCGCACCGTGCTGCATAAATTGCTTTAAAGGAACGAATAAGGGAGAAAAGTGCAAGCTTTACAATAGCGGCAAAAGTGGAGCTAATTTGGCAAATTTGTTGTTGAGGCAGTGAAAATTCAAATACGCAAATGAAGGCACTCGAGCGTGGACCGAAGTCAACTGAACGCGATAGCAGTCCATTGTCTTTGGTAAACCTTTCTGGTAATTTGGGTTGGATGGAGATTCATTGATTTTTTTTTATTAATTTGCAAACATTAGTCGCTGCGTAGTAGAGTATGAATTGCAAAACTCTTTAGAGCGTTCTCTGAAGCGAGGTCACAATAGTCAATTGAGAGCCGTCTAGAGACAATGGCTGAGATAAGCTTGAAGATGTTGAAATAAATCTTTTAGTCATAAGTTAGCAGATAAAATAAAAACTCAGCAACTGACGACGCCCTCTTCAAAACGCATATCTGGTGACATTGTTTCTTCTTCAACTTGACCTGCATTATATTTTTGGAGTCTTTTAAAACCAGCTCGATTGCCTTTCTTTCTGTCCCATTCTGCCGAAAACAACAGCCACTCAAAACGAAAACAAAATTGAACAAAAAAAACCGTTCTTGTCCCGTTACGAAAAGAAAGTGCATTAACGGTAAATTAGCTCGAGATGCATGCTTGCAACAGGGGAGAATGTTTGCTGCTTCTTTTTGGTCGAACCCTCTACCTACGTACACACCCCCTTCCGTTTCCCAATGCCGAGCATCGCTGCACAGAAATGTTGCTGGCGGTGTTCCCCGGCAAATTGCATTATTCTCGGTGGTAGTTTTCTATAACTGGGCGAAGTGCGGGCAAAGCTTCGAAAAATTATTTTTATCATCATTTACCGGCAATTTCCTCGTGAATTTCTGGCTTCGTCTTCATAAGTAGCTTATGTTTTGCTTTGCGCATTTTTTCGTGCTGTTGCTCCTGTTTCCATTTCTCAAGCAGCAGCAGCACCACCTTCTTCTGCTGTTGCTAATGGTATTATTATAGCTAGGGAAGAAAAAGCTGAGTTGAGGTGCGAAATTGACGACGTGCAAATAACCGTGAAAACAAAACATCATAAAACGCTGGAAATGTTTATTGGTCGTTCCGATACAGTCCGGAAAAAGCGCCGATTAGTCGGTGTGCGGAGAGGGTGTCGCATGGTGTATAAGTTACGTAGTAAAATTCGATCGGTATGAGTTTAGTTCTGCGTTTTAATTACCCTTTTCGGTTATGTATTTCCAATAGGGAAAGCAATAGATTCATGGTATTTTTTTTTTGCCGCAGCTTTCATCGAAAAACAATTCTTGGTTTTACCTTTAAATTGACACATGGACTTGCTCCGAAATGAAAAAAAAGTCTACTCTTGAATTACAAAATCTACTATAGAATGACCATTTCTACTAATTAAGAATAGGTTTATGGAACAATGTGAGAACTGTGATAATACTTAAATAAACTTGTTTCTTATGGTTCACATAAATGTGCCAAAGACGAGGTTGTAACGTTACTTTTACTGCATAATCCAATAATTACTACCTTATTTTAACGAATTTCCGCAATATCTGAAGAAATGGTTATTTCTTAATAAAATTGGATTGATTGATTTTAGTTTTGATGTTGATATCTTAATATTTCATGCAATGCACAAATTGATTAATTTATATGATGTAGAAATTATTAGTTGATACACAAGTTCTTCTTCAGGAAATTCGCAAATAAATTAGAAAGAATAAATACATTCCACAAGAGTCGAAAATCTCTATAAAATTTTGAAGTGTCTTTAAGATATAGGAAAACAATTCTATGATTGCTACCCTCTGGAGCCTGCAGGATTTTCCTAACGAATTCAAACACAATCAGTACGATTGTCAAAAGAATCATTCATTTTCCCTTGTCCTGAAGTTTTCTCGTTTTACCACACAGAATAAATAAATGCATTTTAACAAGCCCTTAAAAATTTCCCCTCGTTTTATTTCGTGCCAAAGGAGGCGTAAACAACGAAATTGTTTGCAATCTTTCATGCGCCATGCGCCAAACAATGTTTGCAATCTTTCATGCAACAGGCTAGATTCAAGTGCTATCTGACTTAATGGGGGATATACAGTTAGAACGAGAAAAAAATCTGATTTTTGAAAATAAAATTTCAAGGGGAAGTTTTTACTCAAATAAATCGAAACTTTTTTACAATTATGGATACACTTCATGCAGTGTACAAAAATATTTTTCAACAAATTCAACAAATTCTTTTCAACAAAATGGCGGCCGTTAGAGTGCGTTGAAGAAGTCGTTGTATTTTGCTTGTACCGGCTCTCCTGGTCACAGTTTTGATCTAAAACCTGCTCACCCAAAAAAAAATTCATTACATTTACAGTTAGTAGATGAATTGAAAAAAAAGTAGATAAATTAAAAAAAAACAAAAAAAATGCAGTTTTAGCGTGCCTTTTATAAAAAATTTCACTTTTTTTCGCAATTTTCTTAAATTTGTCCATATTTAATAATAAAATATTACAATAATTTTTTATTCATAACGTAGGTAATACTATAATAAAGAAATCCTATAAGTTTCAGCTAAATCAAATAATCAGTTTTCGAGTTATCACCGGCATAAACTCCGAAAATGCTGTTTTGAGAAAAACGCGTTGAAAATAGGTCTTCTTGGTCAAGCATATCTTTATACCTTCTGCGCGCGAAAAAGGCGTCTTCGAAAAACGATGAAAAGAAACACTTGGAGTTCGAATTTCGAAAAAAAAGGTTTCAGAAGCGTATTCTACGGGAAATTTACTAACTTTTTATGCAAAAACGAAAAAAAAATTTTTTTGATCACTCTAACTGTATATCCCCCCTTAAATTTACAAGAAATATCCCATTAATTTCGGCCGAATCTAGCATTCCCTTTATGTTGATTAGATAGCGCAGAAAATTAAAAGTTTCTTTCAAACTGTGCAGCTTTTCCCCCAAGCAGAATGCATACCAAAATCCGATCAGACCCCTGATAATGGGCCTGCCTTATTAAAATTCAATCTGGAATAAAAGCTGCTTTGAACTTTTGGATTTGGATGTGACCATAGACCTGGATTTGGATCTGATATTGAACTTGGATCTGGATTTGAATCTGGATTTGGATTTGGATCTGGATTTGGATTTGGATCTGAAATTGGATTTCGATTTGGATTTGGATTTGGATTTCGATTTGGATTTGGATTTGGATCTGAATTTGGATCTGAATTTGGATCTGGATTTTAGATTGCATTTTAATCAGAAAATGAATCTGGATTTGAACCTGAATTTAGACTCGGATTCAGATCTTGATTTGGATCTGGATTTGGATCTGGATTTAAATCTGAATTTGGATCTGGATTTGGATCTGGATTTGTATTTGGAATTGGATCTGGATTTGGAGCTGGATGTGGATCTGGATTTGGATATGGATTTAAGTCTGGATTTGGATCTGGATTTGGATCTGGATTTGGATCTGGATTTGGATCTGGATTTGGATCTGGATTTGGATCTGGATTTGGATCTGGATTTGGATCTGGATTTGGATTTTCATCTTGAATTGGATGTGGATTTGGATCTTGAATTGGATGTGGATTTGGATGTGGATTTGGATCTGGATCTTGTTCTGGATTTGGATCTGGATTTGGATCTGGATTTGGATCTGGATTTGGATCTGGATTCAGATCTGGACTTAGATCTGGATTTGGATCTGGTTTTGGATCTGGATTTGTATCTGGATTTGGATTTGGATCGGGATTTCGATCTGGATCTGGATTTGGATTTGGATTTGGATTTCGATTTGGATGTGGATTTGGATCTAGATTTGGATCGGGATTTTGATCTAGAATGGATCTGGATTTGTCCTAGATTTGGATCTTGATTTGAATCTTGATTTGGATCTGGATTTGGATCTGGATTTGGATTTGGATCTGGATTTAGAACTGAATTTGGATCCGGATTTTGATCTGGATTTGGATCTGGATTTGGATCTGGATGTGGATCTGGATTTGGATCTGGATTTGGATTTGGATCTGGATTTGGATGTGGATTTGGATCTGGATTTGGATCTGGATTTGGATCTGGATTTGGATTTGGATCTGGATTTGAATCTGGATTTGGATCTGGATTTGAATTTGGATCTGGATCTGGATTTGGATCTGGATTTAGATCTGGATCTGGATTTTGATTTGGATTTGGATTTGGATGTGGATTTGGATCTGGATTTGCATCTGGATTTTAGATTGCATTTTAATCTGAAAATTGATCTGGATTTGGATTTGGATTTGGAGCTCGATTTGGATTTGGAATTGGATCTGGATTTGGAGCTGGATTTGGATCTGGATTTGGATCTGGATTTGGATTTGGATCTGGATTTGGATCTGGATTAAGATCTGAATTTGGATTTGGATGTGGATCTGAATGTGGATAAGGATCTAGATTTGAATCTGGATGTGGATTTGGATTTCGATCTGGATTTGGATCTAGATTTGGATCTATATTTGGATCTGTAATTGGATATGGATTTAGATCTGGATTTGGATCTGGATTTGGATCTGAATTAAGATTTGGATTAAGATTTGGACTTGGATCTGGATTCGGATTTGGATCTGGATTTAGATCTGGATTAAGATCTGGATTTCGATCTGGATTTGAATCTGGATTTGGATCTGGATTTAGATTTGGATTAAGATCTGGGTTTGGATCTGGATTTGGATCTGGATTAGGATTTGGATTTGGATCTGGATTTAGATCTGGATTTGGATTTGGATTTGAGTCTGGATTTGGGTTTGGATTTGGATGTGGATTTTGATCTTAATTTAGATTTGGATTTAGATCTGGATCTGACAATTTAATCATGGTCAAGATGACTTTGTCGTATAATGTTTACAATATCCATGAACATGGTTGAAATTATCACCTTCACGGTATCCATGGACTACTCAAACATTTCCCTTTTTTTTAATGTACGACACTTTACACCTGGGTGCAATCGTATCGTTCAAGTTTTGATTTCGTCTTATCCATATTTTATGTTTCTCGTTTTTCACTTCGCTTCTTCCACTTTTTCCTATTCTTTTATTTTCTTCCGCTTCTCTTCTTCCACTTCCCTTCTTCCGTTTAGCTTTTTCCGGTTTTTATTTTCACTTCCCTTCTTCCATTTATCCTCTATCACTTGTTTTCTTCCTTATCTCATTATTCTTAACTATTCATTCATTTTCAATTTATTTTCATGTTCTTACAAATTTTCCATTTTTTTATTTTTTTATTTTACTTCGTCAGCTTGCTTTACTTCTGTTTCTGCCTCCAGTCCAATTTCCATTTATTTTTTTCACATTTTTACACATTTATTTGCCCTTCGTTTTTACCGGATCCTCTTAATTATTAAACCTCATTATTTGTATCATCAGTTTCCGTTTACTTATCCTTTCTAAATTCTAATGCATCTCCTTCATTCACTGTTTTTTTGCAATTATAGAAATTTTCCCGCTTCCCTTGCAAATTTCTAAATTCACTGTTTTCATCATCAGTTATTCCCTTAATCTTCTTCGTTATCTTCGATTTCATTTGATTTCCCTACGTTCGCCGCTTTTTCTACTGCATCTGATTCTACGTCGGTGTTCTCCGTTTCTCAATTTTCTGCTCTTTCTTCTCCTTCGATACACATTGACTGCATGCAGAAACTTCAGCAATCGCTTTCGTTGTCATCTTCGTTACAGAAAGCTGCCTCCAGGTTGGTCGGATAGATTTCGTATTTCGTTTTAGCTGCACCGATCTTTCTACAGTGCAATAATACTTGGCGAACATCCACGACCGCCCCGCAAGAAATACATACCGACGGAGTTGATTTCTTCAATACAAAATCGTGCGAAAACCTTGTATTGGCAATGCGTAGACGAGTGAATACTTGCTGGTCAGAAGTTTTTTTTTATTGAATCATTTTCTTGTTTCAGCCTTCACCTCCCTTAGTTTTACCTGTCTCATTTACGCACAACGTTCTTCCCATAGCTGACGGATAGCTTGAGTCATCGCTATTCGTAGCATCTTTCCTAAGGAAAGCAACAACAAGTTGCGGGCTATCCCGCGCTTCACCGGAGAAATAATCTCTCTCGATGCCACAGATGTCGGCATGACTAGGGATTCAGCAGAGGAGAATTGGACGGTTTCGTATTAGGTTCTCTATTTCCTGAATCCAGTAATGCTGTGATTTGCCTGTCTTGACAGCCAGAGTCAGAAAATATGAATATTTTATTTGATGTACCTATACTAAGGGCAAATTGGATCGGCAAAAAACCCTACAATGTGATGGATTTTCGAACATGCCTGCTCCTACATTATCGTTACACTTAGATCCGTCAGTGTAGACTACAGTGACAAGATTGAACCTTGTTGTTAGTAATTCCTATACAATGGGCGCACAATAACCGCGAGATCCTTTGCCTTCGCCTGTCGTTTAACGTCCTATATAATATGTGGCTTAAGCTGTGTGGCTCAATTGACTTCATTCTATCTTAAATTAGCCAGTCGGGTCCGTACAGTGATGTTTGGCAGTTGTACGCCAATAATCCCTATAAGCCGGTAAGAAGATAAATCGCATTGCGACCGTCACGAAAAGTGGTCAGGTTTCAAGCGTTAATATCTCAGACGTTTCCCATGATATTTTCAAAACTTTTACACCAATCGATAAGTGATTTTTCCACGCATCAATTTCAATAGAAAACATTGTTGATTTCTGACCAGACACTTTTGAAGAATTTATAAATGTTAAGCGTTGTCTTGAAAAGTGTATAGACCCCTTCAGGCCTAAGGGGTCATATATTTATTTATTTATTTATTGATATAATTCCAACTGACTCAACATCTTATTGGAATGGGGAAAAGCCATGTGGCGTAAAAACCCCCTATTTCTAAATCGTACACTACATAAATCAACATGAATAGAAAGAATACAAAACAAAGCAAAACTAAATTAATTCTAGTACACACAAAAATTTGTCCAGTAAACTTAAAATAATCTGTCGTGATGGAATCAGTCATCTAGTGTCTTCGCCATTAGTGCCAGTACGTAGTAAATGCCACAATTTCTGAACTAGCGTCTCGTCATCCAACTACGCTGAATCCGGTGACGGAAGGTCTCAGCGGAACAGTTGAAGTCAAACAGAGCGTAGAGTTCATTGAAGCGCGATGACATGAATCGGAATTGGATCGTGTTGGCCGTGGTTTGCTGCACGAGTTCCGAGCTGCAGAAAATTTCTTGTTCGCAGAACTCGTTCAGGAGCGTAGATGAACAGTTCGGCCAAAAATTCCTGGAGAGTCGGTTTCACCTAGTAGCACTTTTGCTGCGAAAACTGCTTGCAGTACTGTACGCCTATGCTCCAAGGTTTCAATACCCAGAGTGAGCAACGATCCTGGTACGCTGGAAGGTTGACAGGGTCATTCCACGGCAGATGACGGAGAGCATAACGAACAAATTTTCTTTGGACTGCTTCAATCCTCGCAATCCAGATTCTTTGATACGGGCACCACACCAAGGCTCCAAATTCCAGAATAGAACGCACGAGAGAGCAGTACAATGCTTTCAGACAGGTGGGATCACGAAACCCGTCGGAGATCTTAAACATGAAACCGAGCTGTCTGTTTGCTTTGGTAATCATATCCGTGTAGTGTTGTCTAAATGTCAAACCGGAGTCAAGCGTGACTCCAAGGTCACGAACAGTATCAACTTTCTGCAGAGGTTGATTGTTTATCGTGTAATCAAACGCAATTGGGTGCAATTTTCGATGGAATGTGATAATGAAGCATTTACTAACACTCAGAGTGAGGAAATTCCTGGAACACCACTCTTCGAAGCTGCTGATCAAGTGCTGTAGTCGTAAACAATCAGCGAAGCATCCTGCACAGCCACATAAATTTTCACATCGTCTGCATAGAACGACCTGCAGTTAGGTGGAAGTAGCAGTCCAACCTCGTTGATGAAAATTGAGAACAGCAGTGGTCCCAAGTTGCTGCCTTGAGGTACGCCCGACATATTAGTAAAGTTGCTCGATTGAGCTGAGCCGATCTTCACACAGAGTATCCTGTCCGTTAGATAAGATTTAAACCAACGAACTAAGTTATTTGACACACCAAGTTTGTCTAACTTTGCCAAAAGTATAGCATGGTCGACCCGGTCGAAAGCAGCCTTAAGATCCGTGTAAACAACGTCGACTTGAGATCCAGTTTCCATATTCCGGAGACACGAGGAAACGAAAAGTGCAAGGTTGGTAGAAATCGATCTTCTGGGGTGAAATCCATGTTGTTCAGGAGAGATGTAGTGTCTGCAACTAGCGAACAACAAGTCGTTGACGATGATCTCGAAAACTTTTGAGCAGGCACAGAGCGATGTGATCCCTCGATAATTTTCGGCGTTTTGTTTCGTATATATGACCCCAAAAGGAATATGGCTGTATAAAATACCAGACTGAGTCAAAATTTACACTGTCTTCGAATATGTTTTTTAATCAGCAATTCTTCTATAGGGACATCTGAGTTTAGGGCATATTTGAGGACTTAGAACATCCTGAATATGAAGAAGTTCAAATAAAAAATGCCCTATTAAGAGTGTAAAGCATTGTTTCAGCATACGGTACATATCCATATATATTATTAAATTCTCGTTGATAAACGTTAAATATTTTCGTTTCACTTATCCAAAATATACTTGAGTTCAGAACTTCAGATCTACAGTTGTAACTGTAGCTTTTAGGACTATATACGGTTACGATATGTATTCAAGCATATTGAATGAAACTTTTGGAAATCCAACAGTCATTATTTGATAGTTTTCTGATGTTCAAGGGCATCCAAATTGTCCTTGAGCTTAGAGCTAGAGATATACAGTAGTAACTATAGCTTTTTGGGCTAAACAATGTTACACTACGTATACACTACGTGAATATTTTCAAATGTAAAAAAACATTATCAGATGTAGAAGGAGATGTTCGCTCATCACCATGGGGCACTAAGAGTGGACAGTAATGTTTTGCTAGAATGAAAGATATGAAGAGAAAGTGTTGAAAGTTCCGTCAGTGTACGGTAGGTTGGAAATAGAACAGATGTATTGAAAATTGAGCGTAAGGACATGGGTACAATCGTACTCGAACCAAGGACGTCACCCTTTGCCTAACATCACTGCGGAGTAGGTCGAGGCACGGACAAATCCGCCACCTCAACAGGCCAATTATTTTTTTCTGTCGTTTCTATGTTATTGAGCACGAAATCAATCAGAATACAGCAAGTTACTTGTATAACAAAAATAGGCCTACAAGGTTTAATTCAAAGAACATTGCATTTTTCAATCTGAATGGCTTATATTTTGTTGCGTAGTTCTACGTCATAATTTCGAACAACCTAATGTGGCTGTATCTTGTTGAATCCTAGAGAGTTTGAGCTGTTTAGTGGAATACCTGCAACTAGAAATTAGAAGAAAAATTAGTATTTTCCATTTAATTCCAACTACCTTTGCTGATCTTGACAGATACGCGTATTTCGTCTACAATGTGCAGACTTCTTCAGTGTCTCGTACTTATAACTCGAGTTTATTGGCACTACTATTCCAGTTTCCTAGCTGGTTGGAAAACACCACTACGCCACAACAACTTCAGTAAAGCTGTCTTTACGGATAGAAGAACTCGTCGTAGCTTCGGATACTCTATGGAGTCAGGATCTGTAGAGACGCTATGGCCTTTGTCGAGTTCCCATAGTAGCTCGTTCAGGGTGAAGTCGGAGTTGTAGATATTATTTGTATCTGGTAGAAAATTCACGCAATCTGGTTCCGCAGCACTTTGAAACAACCCAACAAACATCAATGCTGAAAGTTTTCGGATACTCAGCGAAATTTGTGCGTTTTTAGGCATTTCGAAACACGAGAACTCAAATTTGAATCACGAAAGCTTCTACACTACGAAAGGATAACTGTATGCAATGTTTACATTCGAAAAAGTGACAGGAACCGCTCAATACACGGCAAAATGTTACTAAGCATGTTTGGGTGGATAAACTTTTTTTGCATGTTTTACTTCCCTTTTCTGTTGATCTTGGCATAGATTTTCAAGAGCAAGATTAATTCAAGTATATTTAATGGTATAATGATAGGTACTACATAATGGACCAAACGCATAACAATACTCATTTTATCAACTAATATTTGAATCGATAACAGTAAAATGGTAATTTTGAAGCAGGGGTGGATATACTTATTTTACATACTGTACGGCTTTGAGAGCTACAGACACCGCTTACTGCAAAACAATTTCCATAAATTTTGTTTAAATTTGAAGATTTGAATTTTGAATTATGATGTCTTACTGCTTTGTCGTAACTGGTGTCGTTACTTCTAAAGTGATGAATCAAAAACAATAAATTTTTGCAAATGGAAATTCAGGTTATTTCTATGCTAAATTACTTCACGGGAAAATTAAAGGCAAACATCCAAACATAACCACTTTGTATGAAAGTTGGGCTTTGGTTTTATTGTAATGTCCGACACTGTATATCTATGACGATTGTCATGAAGATTGAGACTGTAGACTGTAGACTGTATATCTATACCGATGAGTGTCAATTAGGGTATAACATTGTAGAGAGCTGCGCTAAAGCATTTCAAAATCAGAATGTTGGGACTTGTCATTTGTAATTCAATGTGTGTTCAATATAAATTCCATGATTAGAGGCCATTTAGATGCAAAACATTATTCATTCCGAGAGGAATTCAGTGCAGAGGAAGGTAAGAGTTATCCAACACTCCCAGCCAGCGCTATTCACAGTCTTCTAGTTTGAATATGGTGTGCTAAGATGTTCTACTACAGAAATAGTATTATGTAAATGTACATCTCGCTTCCAGTCCCATGGTAATCACATTTCACAGTCCATCAGTCCTTCAATTCACCCCGACGACGCCGACGACGACGACGACGACGATGAGAACGAACGGCAACCGAGTGTGCAGATTTGAATTTAAAATGTTCAAAATCAAAACAGTGACACTTTGTCACTCCGATACGGGGTCACCCCAAGTTGATTGACTGGGACAGTGATTTATCTTTTATTTAGGTTTGTTCGATTGGATTCCAATATCTCAAATCGGTACGGCGGTGTTCCGCGAAGCGTGAAGTTAAAAAAAAAGATCGCTAGCGCCAGTGATCGAAACAAGCTTCAAACAATTGAATTCCGTGTCCAAATCAATCCAGAGAGGATTGACAGTAGCCATCCATGTGGTCGGTGTTTGTTGTTTTTTCCTGGTTTGTGAAATTTCATCTGATGCAATTGGCTACTGACTGTTGTTTCATTTTTTCATTCAGTCTGGCAAAAAATCAGCATTTTTATTGCTAAAATTTTATTATCTCTCGGCTGTGCTTGGCTAGCTGCATGACGAATATATTGCTATTCCGTTCAAAAATATTCATATACATAGGAAAGGTTGGACCCCGAAATAACGTAACACTTTGAGGGTCCATGGAGGATCTGTTATCATTAAAGAGACGAAATTCAACAGAGCGGTTGATTTAAAAAAATGTATTTTAATAGCACAACACTGGATTCGGTATTTCATTTGAACAGATATCACTCACATTCGCAATCGGATGCTAATAAAATTGTTACACGTCAGCGGAATGTTCATTGTCAAAAGGCACTTCGCACTCACATAACTCAACGACGACACTGACTGTGTTTCTCGTTCCTCGTGTGGAACAAGTGATGACAGTAATACAATAGAATTAAATCGCATTCTGTCTGGAGATTCCACGGGACATCAATCACTCACGGTTTCCACTACAGGGAGGTGAACCTTAGCAACCGGTAGCCAACGAACTAGATTCATCATCAGAAAAAGAAAAATGAATATTCTGCAATACTAAGTAGAATTGGGTATTGTTTCCACCCGGCGAATCAAACTCACCTTCCACTCTACGCCTACGTTAACCTTGCCCTTAACAGGCACCGAGGCAGCAGTAAATTCATATTTCCGCTGATTGATTTACGATTGGCATTGGCATCCCGGTTTTTCTGCGTCGAATGATTTCCATGGCGATGCACGTGTCTGTACGGATTCAGTGTGTGTATGGCGACAACGAGTGAACCGATTTTGCATTGCCCTGGTAGGCAAATAGTCGATCTAGATGCCATCAGGTACTTCCTATATGCATATACAAGAATTCGGATGCCGTAGGAAAACAAACTCGGTTTGTCGGTGAACAATTGCTGAAAAATAAAATTCCGGAAAATGATTGCAGCAAATTGGTATTTTCCATCTTCCGTGTAATATCAAGCTGGGCTTTCGAGTGCACTAGACACGATGTCAGATATTGCTCGTTATGTCGAGAATTCAGCGGTTTATCAGATTACGTAAAATATAATAAAATAGTTGGTATTTTTTTATTGGTCACACAATACTTGATCCAAACCAAACAATACGTAAAGTGGTGCACAGAATAGTAACTAGAGCAAACACATGATCAAAACTCGAACGAATGTAAATAATTTCATTCAAGTCTACGTGTCTGGTGAGTTTGACGAGAATGTTATGACTGAAACTTGACCAGTCATGCCGGTTGGGTAAACGTTATGAATCTTGCATTTGTTTTAATTGCATGTTTTCCCTAGCTCGCATTTAACATTAATTGACAAACAATGCAAAGACCTTTTTTTAAAACCGATGTTTTCATAGTACATGTATGACAACAAACAAACTCATTTGTGCACATTCTCACAACATGCATTGGAAAGTGAGAAATGTAACCTTGATTTCAAAAATAAGGTTAGGTTAGGTTGTCAAAAAAAACTTCCGAGGCAACTGTGAAGATATGAAAGTGGAGCATACGGCCCAGAACTTGTTCAAAAAATTTGCTTATTATCTCTATCGGCTCGATTTTTCTTTAAAAATTTGTATGCCTTTCGTAATAACGGGTTTTTTTTGCGATCAAATAATAAACTTACGAGCATTTACTCTAATTAATTGATGTTTTATACTTGTTGGATTATCTTCTCTACTCTCACCCAAAGTACTTTATAATACCCGTAAAATGTTAGCAACAAGATTCAATAATTCTGGGCTTGTTCTGGAATTTAAAAAAAAACAGAAAGGATTTTAAAAACCTTAGGTTTTTTACATGTTTCAAAACCCAACCGCATTAAATAGCAACCACGCTAAATTCTAGCGGGTACTGTCATGTATCGAAATATTCGCTTTACAGTGGTTTTGGATTTTTGTATAGGATAACCACCGAGTTTGTTAACAGTTTGTACCGAAAATGTACTCTTCCTCCACGACCCTCTCGCCCACACTGAAAATTTAATTTTTCTTTCATTACGAAATCAAAGGTAGGACTAACACATCTATTTGATGATTTCTGCAACAAAATTGAATTGTTCTTTTCAAAAAGCTATCTTCCTATTCAATGCCACACGCGTAACTGTCAAAAGCACGAAGCTTTTGTTGACACAGAAAGAACATTCGTTTGTTGTACGAAAACAACACAAAGTGCTACGAATATTTTTTTACCAATAAAAAAGAAATGTCTCTCTGGTGAATGCAGGATTGACTAACAGATCTTTTATATCAACTTAGTATAAAATTGAAAAAAAAAAAAAGCGCAAACAGCGAGAAGTTGTTCAGCATATTTAGTAATGTTTCTGACATGAGATTCGAACTTTTATGGCAAGATCTCACTAGGTCATGGTGACTCGTTACAAGTTACTTGATTGCTAAGTATGAACTTATAACTCTCAATAGCGTTTTAATTTTTATTTTGGGATAAATCAATTATTCCAGCCCACCCAAACAGGTTGGTTGATCTTCACGAAATTCATTTAGTGCATTGATAATACAGGTTTAATGATAGCATATGATAACCATTAAGAATGTTTCATACAATTTACGAGACATTGTTTCTATATACATGTTCCATGTTTAAGAAACAAGTGAAAGTTTACGTACGGAAATAAATTTTCAGTGCATATATCGACAAAGCAACACTGCAAAAACACAGTGTTTTACTCTCCGTGCTCACAACGTTTCAATAGAACAATTTTGTAATGGTTTTTCAAAAAATAAGTTCGTTTGTTTCTTTCAATCACATGCTGGAAATGACTATACTTACTTTTTAAAATTTCGAATGTCCATTTATGGTACTACTAGATAACAATGAATCAAAGAACTGTTTTGAACTGCCAATAATTAAAAAACAATGCACAAAATGTGCTCTAAACACCGGCAAACCATCTGTTTCCGAAATCAAATTTTGACTGAGAAGTAATGAATATCGAAATACCCTCCCCTCGGATATGTGATCTGGACGCGATGGGTGGGCCTACGCCATCAGTATTGAGATGGTAACCAAAGACATATCCTAACGTGGTAGTATCACATCTTGAATATTTTGGTTTAATGCCGCGTCACATATTTGGCATTGATGCACTGATTTTACAGATGTGATCCAACGGACATCCTGTCTGGGAGCCTTGAATGCTGGTGCAGTCTAGTGGGGCTCTTTCCTCAGTAATAATGATGTGGGATTTATTCTTGGCTGCGGCACCTTTATTAGCGTTCCCTGACATGATGAGCCGAAGCCACGCTTAATTATAAATCTAGCTAGACATGTATATATTGGTACACAATGTGTTCAAGATTAATGACATTTGTAGGAAACCGACTGTTGGATTCACTGAGTAGAAGTTTTAAAACTACGAACGTGGCACCATTCTTATTTTGTTATTTCTCATTTCAATGAGTAATAATAAAAATACCACACATTATAACAATGGTATACAAACAAACTTATAACGGCTTCTTTCTCGATAATTTTTCAATAATAGATAGGGACTAGGCGTGATGAAGCTTTACCTTGCCACAGAAAAGTGAATCTAATAGCTGACCAAGATTGTTAGGCTGCACTAGCTGTCAGACTTTGAAGCGATTAAACGACTTAGAGATTAGTATTAGACAAATAAAAAGAAGGCAATGAACAGACAAGTAAACGTGAACGATTCTACAACAGAAATATAAAATTTAACTGAATAACGCAGAAGACAAGAACGGACTAAGGCGGACAAAGTGATAGGGCATCCAAAAGAAGTTAGACGAGGTATACATCGACGAATTTCAGAGCACATAAGAACTAGACATCTATTAACCTATTGACGACTAAAGAAGATACGAAATGCCCTCTAACATTTCTAGCATAAAAAGACGCAACATCCTCCCAATTTCTTTT
Source organism: Aedes japonicus (assembly GCA_034211315.2). Lineage (NCBI taxonomy): Eukaryota > Metazoa > Arthropoda > Insecta > Diptera > Culicidae > Aedes > Aedes japonicus. The sequence goes on from JASCZW010003862.1 coordinate 57,796, forward strand.
AAAGAAAACTTCTCTCTCATAAGTCCCATCAGTAAACCATTAAAATTATACTGTTGGGACTACTGAGACATCAGACATGACTAAAACTGGTAGAATTCAAATATGTCGACGATTTTTGATTGGAGAAAACTGCTCAAACAGACTCTCACAGCACATAAATGACATTCGTAACTACAAAAGACTGAAGAAAACAAACTGACAAACTAAATAACCAAAAGACAAAATGACACCATACTAAACAGTGGACATGAACATGACTGAAAGAAAGGAGAAGCAAACTTGACAATTTAACACCTTTTGAGACAGTGTCAACAGTGTCTCTATCGACGACATGATCCTTGCACGGCTGGTGAAATGCTTCAAAAGGAGTTAAGTTAAGCAGCTTAAGAGTAGCTTCTTATTTTTGCTTCGAGAAAACTTCTTCGGAAAACTTTTATAGCACATAAATGCCACATATCACGATCTAAACAAGAAAAGACTCCGTATTAAACTTATAAACATAACACTGACTAACGAAATAACAAAAAGACAATTGACGAAAAAGACGAACGGACTCAAAATTTTCAAACGTGGCTCCTTCCGAATCATTTGCAACAGCGTCTTCTTGGACGACATGCTCCGTGTACGGCTGGCAAAATGATTTGAAAGGATTTACGCAACGATATCATCAAAGGCCTACTTTACTTGAGTAGGTTACTACTCAATTCCGAGTCCCGCCAGTAAACCTTAAAAAAAAAGAAACCGCAGTGCTGTAAGTAGCCCGATACCGACCTTTTAAAAGCATTTGGATGTGATGAAGTGTTGGGTTTGGATGTATAAGGGAAGGGCTGTACACAAATTTGGTTGGCCAATGCAGGGCACCTTCCACGCTGTCATTTGTTTGTTGAAATAGACATTTTATAAGATAGATTCATGTAATGTTACTAATAATCCAAAATCTAAAAAGTACAAATATGGACATTGGTCCCACCCTCAAAAGGTTGAAATATTTTCAATGCAAAGACTGCACACAAAGAGAAGTATCATTAGTCAGTTTATAAGAAATGAAACAGTAATCAAATAACACAGAAAATTCATTAAAAACATACATGTTTACGAAGAGAACTTACGTAATTTAACATTAACACATTAAACATTTCAGGTCATTTTGTAGCAACGCGGCCATCTCATTCCAAGAGCTCTACAAACCCCTTGCCCTAACCTAATCTTTATCCTCTCCCATGGTATTCAAGTGGTCCGCATAGACTAGTTCGCCATTACCCCTTCCTAACTCTCGGCTTTGGATTGACTTGCGCTCTCATTGACGCACCAAACGCTGCAAAATGAAATGAAAAATGAAAATGAGAAGTAATGAATATCGAAATTGATAGCAGCTTTCTTCTTGGTTCATGCGAGTGTTCTCGACTTTTTGTGGTATGTATTTGATTGATGAACTTCTTCTCTTGATACAGTTGTAAAAATTAAAAGTTAACGAGAAAAGAGGTTGCTTCGAGCATCGGCTGTGAATGGTTGTGTCGATGCTTTATTAAGCCTTTTTTTGCTATCAGAAATGGCACATTTCGTATTATTTCGGTTATGCGAGTGATCGAGTGTGCAAAGAAAAAAAACAACAAAAATGTATCCTGGTGAGATGTGGTGGATTGCGGGAGGGTGGACCAATTGATTGTGATCCAAAATATTGGTTTGCCATGCTCGCCGTACCACCATATCCTGGAGCAAGTAAATCACTATTCCCTTTTTTGAGTGGCTCCAACAGTATATCTATTGTTGATATAAAAACGTTCAAATAGGAAATAGATACTATTTAAAAATATTTTACTAATCGCCGCGTGAAATCAGCTTATCGTTTACTTAAAACAACCCAATCATGTTATTCAACATTCTAATGATTTCTCGTGAACGTGCAGTAGCGGTCTTGGCTTCCATTAAAGCAGGTATCACGTCAACACATTCCTATCCTTTCCTTATTTGACCTGCATTCGGGCGAGGCAGGTGCCAATTATTGCCTTAGTTTGAGATCACCAGTTTTTATATAGAGAGGATTTATGCTAGTCCCACGCATCATATGTTGGTTCTATGTGTAATAACAGCTGATCTGACAGCAACGAAGTAGCAACCACGGGCGGACAATCATGCTTATTATCTTGCACATGCTCATATAAACGGATTAAATCTTTGAATAGGCTTGGGCAACTGCAGCTTTTCGCTCTGATGAGCATGCTGTCTTGCATACTCACACGCTTATTGAAAGACTGATTCGATAATCGGATACGAGCCGTCTCTTCTCGCCCGGATAATATCGTAGCATATGCTTTATTAAAATATCTTGGATATGGAAACAATACTTTAAAATACTGAATCAAACTATATAGTTATTATATATTCTTAATAACATAAAACTACAGTACCGTGAAACAGAAAAGCATTGATCAGCGATGTAACATTGACCGGTTTGGCCCATATCATGAATAGTTTAAATAAACATTTTAGATTTATACACTTTCTAACTATGAATTATGTTTATTTATCAAGTTTTGTTTGGCTTCCTAAAGCTATAACATTGATTTAAATAATCAGTTGGTTGATTGCCAAAAACTGAAAATTGATTTGAACTTAGCTTTTTCAAGTTTCAGCTATCGGGGAAAAAAGAAGTCAATGCTCGTCAAATAATTACCATTCAAGGTGTAAAATATCTCTATTTTTTGGATCTCGTTAGTTTAGCTAGGTTTTATTCTTGATTAAAGGGAAATGAGTGTCTTAAAATTTTTGGTCCTTACTATTTGAAAAAAAATCTCATAAAGGTCCACTTTTTGCACAATTTTTACTACTGCTTGTTACAAAATCAAGACAACTTCACGCTATTTCATTGAGGCAAAGGGGCAATCTCACAAACATTAAAAATATATAATAAAAATTCAAACAAACATTAAAATTCTAAAACTAAAATCAAAAGTCAGGGATGGGGGGGGGCAACGGCACCACCCTGCCTCCTCTTGGCTACGCCTATGGATACGCCGTTAGGATTTTATGAGACGGAAGATCTCTGGTCACGACACGGGAAGTAAATTCGTCGGTAACGGCCCATGTGTTGATTGGTTCGATATGTAGGGTCTAGATCGCGTTTCTGGCGAGACAAACCAGTCCAGCAGGCTAAAAGTCATGTTACTACAACTTAAGAAACCGAACAACACCGGTAATAGCTGAGGCATCCGTTCCTAGCTGTAGCTATACCACCCCACCGCTACCTAATAACAGTAACCGTAAGAGGTTGCCAAAAACGCTAAAAACAAGTACTACATCTTCTCACAATTCTGAAAAAAATATCCCGTCCAAGCGAGGTAAGATTAATTTTAGGGACATTGTGGACAACATTTTAAATGCTCTTGGTCTTTCGGATGCTTCACCGCTCCGCGGACTTATTGACCTGCTTATTCCTATAGTTGGAAACTACTTCAAGCAATTGACTGTATTATGGCCCCTCATTGGTGAATTCATATCTTTCGATGAACAACTCGTCGAGTGAGGATCAAGATATGATCACCGTATTACGATGGAACTGTCGTAGTCTAATACCTAAATTAGACTCGTTCGAGTATTTGATTCGCAACTCTGATTGTGATATAGTTGCTCTCTGTGAAACATGGCGTTCTTCTGAAGATGAATTAAACTTCAACGATTTTAACATTATTCGGCTGGACCGAGATGATTCATATGGTGGCGTACTTTTGGGGATCAAAAAGTCCTATCCCTTCTATAAAATCTCACTCCCAATAATCTCAGGCATTGAAATCGTCGCTTGCCAAAGAAATGTAAGGAATAAAGATCTTTGCATAGCTTCTGTTTATGTCCCTCCGAGGACATCAATAAACCTCCGTCAACTTTGGAGTTCAGTTAATTTACTTCCATCTCCAGTTCTGATTCTGGATAATCTGAACTCCCACGGTACTGCTTGGGGCGAACAATACGATGACAATAGAGCGGGTATTTTTCATGACTTATGCGACGATTTCAACTTGGCCAAGGTAATCAATGATCCCCATGGTAGTGATCACTTACCAATTATTATCTCAATCACAAATAGTTTTCAAAAAACAGACCAGTCAATCCATGTTGCCCATGACCTCACGAAGCATATTGATTGGCAACATTTTACATCGGCGGTAACCCTTGGTATTGATTCTACCGATCCACTTACACCATTAGAAGAGTATCGTTTCCTTTCCGAACTGATGTACAAAAGTGCATTAGAAGCTCAGGAACGACTTGTTCCAAGTGCATCCCTCAAAAGAAGACCCGCCACCCCTGGATGGGATGACGAATGCACTAAGTTATATCTTGAGAAATCCGATGTGTTTAAAGATTATCGTAGACATGAAACATGTGAGCTTTTTGATAAGTACCAAAAGCTTGAAAAAAAGCTTAAAAACTTACTCAAAGCAGCGAAACGCAATTACTGGCGTTCGTTTGTAGAGGGACTATCTAGAGAAACCTCGATGACAACGCTTTGGAGAAAGGCCCATTACATGCGAAACCGCTCAACCTCCAATGAGAGTGAAGAATACTCCATGCAGTTTACATTAGACTTCGCTAAAAAAGTTTTTTGGCCAAATCACGTATATCGGGACAACCGAATTGACGGGAATCCACCCGAAGTAACGGTTTTCTGGACGAACCATTCACAATGTTGGAATTTTCAATAGAACTTCTTTCATCGAACAACTCTGCTCCAGGAAGCCATATGATTAAAGTCAACCTTCTGAAAAATCTCCCCGATATCGCTAAAAGACGATTACTTAACCTGTATAACACTCTCTTGGAATTAAACAAAGTTCCACCCGCATGAAAGCAGGTTAAAGTAATAGCTCTTCAAAAGCCTGGGGAACCAGCGTCTGATTACAATTCATACCGTCCGATCTCCGTCCGATGTTTAAAGAAATTGTTAGAAAAAATGATCCTATCAAGACTTGACCGTTGTGTTGAATCAAACAACCTGCTATCAAATACGCAATTTGGTTTCCGAAAGAGCAAAGAAACAAATGATTGTTTAGCGTTGCTTTCATTTGATATACAACTGGCCTTCCCAAGTAACATTGCCAAAACCATCCAGCTTCATTAAGTTTTATTAAAGTTTTATGAAAGCCATTAAAAATCAATTCGGTTTTATTATGGCAGCAAGAGATGCCAATAGGTTTCAAACTTTAGTCAGGTTTATAGGAATCTGCAAACCTTCTTTACAATGATATTAAAACCTTGACTTCTAAAATTCCTTTTACTCCTATCAAAGGTTTTATTTTGACTTTATAAACTCAAAAAATACTGTTTTGAAATGCCATTGTAGGACTCATTCGTATTATCTTATTATGGTTGGACTCATTCGTATTATCTTATTATTAGTTGAAAAAGCATTTTAAAACCTTTTTGCCTCAAATAAATGCATTAAACGGCTAACTGGCATTAAGGAAAGCTACCAAGCGGCCAGATAATTTTATAGTAGCCATTGCTAAGATAGATTAGCTTCTTGGCAAAACTGTGATTTCTTTCAATCGCCATATTGAAATTTATGAAATAATTGAAATGTGGAAAAATAAATTCACCAAATTTTAAATGTACTACAATTGAACTGTAGATCTGAGACAAACTTCGGTATTCGTTTAGATAACCTTATTGAATTCCATCAATTTTCAGGAGTTTCATGATTAATTTACCGAATATATTTCTTTCAATTTTGTTTTTGTTGTTGTAAACTCGCATAATTTCCGAGGCACATTAATTTTCAGCTCTTATCGTGAAAATATTCACAATAAAATTAAATGCGCATATGATTTGGAGCATGATACGCTATAAAAAAAACTCAATTTGTTATGGATATTTTACTATCAAAGATAATTTCCCGCAAAACTAGAACTTTTTTCTCAGCCATTATTTACTGTTGAATGAATCAGAAGAGCAGAAAATCGAACAAAGCAGAACAACAAAAAACAACCTCGATATCGCCGTGAAGTTTGACAGCTGTGGCCATTCGGCCCTATGCTGGTTTTGATGGCAGCCAATAGGTTTTATGATGGTTCTCAAGTGGTCATAACATCTTTCAAAATCTTTATGGTCTTAGAAAGGTTTTATGAATTTGTTTTCACAACTGTCTATAGAGTGGGCCACTTTGTACACATTTCGGCTTTAAAGCTGCATAGAGGAGGTGTTGGTGGACAAAACAGTTTTGAATGTAGTTTCATCAACAAAGCCAGGAGGAGTGCTATACGGCTGGAATAGAACTGAAATTGTTACTTGGGTTTGCACACAGGGAGCAATTCGTTTCAGTGTTTTTGGATATAAAGGGCGCATTTGATTCAGTTTCCATAGATATACTGGCAGATAGCCTGCACAGTAATGGTTTACCAGGAATTTAAAATAATTGTTTGTATAATTTACTGTCAGAGAAACAAATGACCTTCAATCTAGGTCAACTGACAACTTCCAGAACTAGCTACGTAGGCTTACCCAAAGGCTCATGTGTAAGTCCCTTACTTTATAGTTTTGATGTTGAAGATATTGATAACTGCTTGGAAAATAGATGCACGCTAAGACAACTTGCAGACGATGCTGTGATCTCCCACGTGCGGAAATTTTGTAAAGACCATTGTCCAACACCGGACACCATAAAACTGGCAGCTCGTTGCTTTATTGTCTTTAGTATATTTTTATCGGTAAAATTCTCTACAGGTTTTGTCTAGACTTGTGCACGCTATTATCATCCAAAGAGCTCAAATTTGCTCTCTTCACGGTGTGTCTGTATATTTTATTCAAATCTACGACGTTTGATCGAAGCAAACCCATGCTTCGAATGTGACGTGTTTTTCGTTTGGTGCGTCGTTTAGGTGAAATCCAACATTCCAACATTTGATCAGATATGTCATTTCAACGTCAGACGCGGAGACGTCAGAGACGGAGAACGGTTTGTAGAAGTGCGTGTTGGATCATTTTTTCGAGTTTCTGGCGAAAAATTTGGGAGTTTTTCTAAAAAGGCTGCGATTTTCCGTGAACTGGCTGAAAAGTGATGGGAACGGTTGAATTTAACGGTGGGAAGTGTAGTATAAGAAAAAACAAAGAAAAGCGTTTCAACTTTTGTGCAAGAAAATGGCACTCTTCCCCCAGTAAGAGCAGAATACTCTCAACGATGGAAACAAAATAGAGGATGATGCTTGCGATTCGTAACTGTACACAGAAAAATATAATTAATTTTAACAAGCGCGTAAAATTTCCCCTCGTTTAATTCCAAACGAAAGGTAAAAAACGAAATTGTATGCAATATCTCATTCGCCATACAACAATGTTTGAAATCTTTCATACAAGAGGCTAGATTCAGGCGTTATCTGGCTTTAATTCACATGAAATATTTCAATTTTTTTCTGTCGAATCCAGCATTCCCTTTATGTGCATTAGATAACGCAGAAATTTCAATGTTTCTTTTTATCTGTGTACGTAGCTAGAGATATCCCGTCGTATCGAGTTAACATTGAAATCCTAGACAACATGAAAAGAATAAACAAGTTCTCTGTAAGATAAATGATGCGAAAAATGGTCAAATGTAAAAGCCGTATGACCGAACTGAAGTATCTTGGACGGAACAAAATCATTGTTTTCCTTAACTCATGGGTTAAGGCCAATCTGTTCGTTGATGAAGGTATGCAAGCTAAACCGGTAAACCGCGTCGTACGGGGTGAACTCGCGAACTTCTACTTAGCTTTGTTCTAGATGCCCGAGATTATAGAAGATATACTAGAAGTTTTTGATTGTCTATAACAGAATTGTATAAAAATACTAAGTAACCCAACAAACATCGGTGTTGAATTAGAGCTTGTTCAAACAAATTTGGAGAAGCTATTCAGTTTTTCTAGAAGAAATAGCTGAATAACTTCTCAAAATTTGCTAAAACAAGCTCTAATTCAACACCGATGATTGTTGGGAACCGTTGTATATCACCAATAATTAAAATCTAATGATTTATTTTTCTTATTTTACAAAACGAATCATTTCAGGTTTGTAATAATCAAAGCCTATCAGAACACAAAGATGATTTGCAACGCGTGCTGTTGATGAAAGCTAAACTTAGAACAAATAAGTGAGTAAAATATCTTTAGTACACGACACTGAAAAAGTCTGCACATTGCACTATGGTCCAGATCACGAATTTACGAGGAAACATGCTCCCAGCGCCTAAACTTGAAACTTTACAGCAAAATAATGTGCTACAACATGGTTTGTATCACTAAGGCCCATTTTTAATGTTGACTAAAATAAGGGTGGTCCCTATTTTCACGGAAATTCAAAAACTTTTTCTTTTATTTGCAGAAATAGACGTTTACATTCTTGGGCAAAGTTGTAGCGCAAAAAAATTCATGGAATTTTCATATAAACCGATTTAGAGCTATTTACCCTCATCAACTTAGGGTGTACCATAAAAAAATGCTTTTTTGCCCTAACTTTTTTATTTCAATTCCCACTGTAAAGTTGTGTTGAAACGAGTTGTAGAACTTAATAAGGCGCGTATTTTGATACATTAACTTTGCCGCTAGCTTCAAGTTTTTCTAAAAGAATACGCCCTTTTCAGATGTTGATTTCTATGATTGGGCGACAAAAAACTAAATTTAAGACGTCATTTGAAAGGACAATTTATATTGTTTAACACATGTGAAAACTAGAGATATGTTATTTCTGTGTCTTGAAACAATTACATTTGAATCTGGGATGGTTTAAGAAGAAAAACTTCAATAACTATTGATTAATTGAAGCTAGCGACAAAGTTAATATACTCACCGTAAAATTATGTCTGTCTACAATGTGCAGACTTCTACAGTGTCTCGTACTAATTACTCGACTACCAAAATTAAATTCCAGCCCAATTCAATAGATGTATAGTGCAATTTCACTAATTCTAATGGACTAATGGATCCTATGAGGTATGCACACTTTCTGGATAATGAGTGGTCTCCAATAAGAAATCGAAAAGTGGACAAACTGGCATTAACCGTGAGCTTGAAAAATCCAATTTCCAATGCAATCATCATTATCACTAGCCTTGGGGGCACGGGTACATGATTGGTGTTCCAGAGTATCCAGATTTGTGTCTCATCAGAAGAAATTTTAATTTTTTGCGTTCAATAAAAACTGTTCATGTGAAGCACACAAACAATTATATTAGGTGCAAGAGATATTTGGATTTAATTAGGAACCAATTATATATCATTTAGTTCTGCATCGCCACCTTGGGTGGCATATATTTATTCAACCGACCAAATTCAATAAGAAAGGAGGTATGAGTGCAAGGAGTATGGGAGTGGATATTTTCAGATTGATTATTAGAAAAATAATTACTTTGATAAAACTAAAGATTCGTTTTGGTAGAACTAGCATAGCCATACCAATAACAACTGTCCAGACAGACAAACTGCCCCCATTTTTCATTTTTTCAAATCCATTGTGAGATGAATTGATATGATCTTAAATGGTTAACATATTTAATGGTTAGGAACGATGACATTAACTAGTTGCAGGTTCCAGAAAGCTCAATATGTTAAAGCCTTTTTTAAAGGCACGGAACAACCAAACTGGAGACCGTTCGATTCGGAGAAGATTATTCGGATTTGGTCATTTTCTGTGAGGAAAGCACACAAATGTATGCATTAAATGTTGGCATCAAATGTTGGTTCTGAATAAATAACTGTCGAAATACGTTTAAGGCACTTACATAATTGATAATTAGAAAAAAACCCTTGATGTAAAAATGTAAAAATATCTAGAAGACGAAAAATGAGGTATCAAAAATTTGTCCAGCCAAATTTGTTCGATATGTCAGACCTCATAATGTTGATTCAACCATTTTTCACTACTGGGCTAACCTCTGAAACTGACTCAGAGTTTTCAATAGTTTTTGAAAATCATCTGTCATGAAATGAATGAAAAGTCTAACAAAACACATAACAATAAAGGTTTATAAAAATGAACGTCACAGTGGGTGAAAGGCTAGCTCTCACTGAGTTTATCAAATCTTATAGAATAGATTGAATTTTGCACCCGTGAAAAAATAATAGTTTTATAAAACCTTCCCACTCTTTTCGAATTTGAAAAAGTTTGGCATAATCATGAGTTTCTTTTAGTGTCTTTTTGGTAATAACAAATCGTTTACAATGGGAGACCTAAGGTAATCTAACTTACAATTCTAAAGTATGCTAATGGTATGACAGGTTAAGCTATGCTATGGTAGGTTAAGACCAAAATGGAATCGCAAAACCCAAAAAGGACGAGAAATTGCTGAATGCAAATGCAGGTTATTTCATTGTTCCACCAAGGTGTTACAGAAACTGATGAATAACGTTCTATACAACATATCCCAAGGAACAATTTTAGTTTTATACCAGCCGTATGCCACTCCTAACAGCCTTGTTGATAAAACTACATACAAAACTGTTTTGTCTACCAACAGACGGTTGTGAAAACAAGTTAATAAAATCTTTATCTGACCATGAAGTTTTTGAAAGTGTTCCAGTGAAAGATGCTATGACCACTTGAGTACCTTCATAAAACCTTTTGACTGCCATGAAAACCAGTATACGGCAAAATGGCTACAACTGTCAAACTTCACTGTGGTATCGAGGTTGTGTTTTGTGTTCTGCTTTTTAGCTTCTCCACTCTTCTGATTTATTCAGCAGCAGGGATTGTCGAAATACTCAGGGCAGTGCAAAATAGACAAGTGCTTCACCCAATTTCAAGTGTGCGTCTCCTGTTTCAGAAGAGCGCACAAAACGAACGGATCTGGTCGATTTTTTAATCATAAAAACATAAGGCTTTTGAATGTTTGAATGAGTAGGCATGAGAGTCCGTCACCTTGTCGCAGTCCCCGACGAGATTCGAATGAACTGGATAGTTCACCCGAAACCCTTACGCAGTTTTGCACACCGTCCATCGTTGCTTTGATGAGTCTGGTCAGCTTCCCAGGAAAGCCGTTTTCGTTCATAATTTTGCATAGCTCTGTGTGGTCGATACTGTCGTATGCCGCCTTGAAGTCGATGAACAGGTGATGGGTTGGGACCTGGTATTCACGGCATTTCTGGAGGATTTGCCTTACCGTGAAGATCTGGTCCGTTGTCGATCGGCCGTCAATGAAGCCGGCTTGATAACTTCCCACGAACTCATTCGTTTTAGGTGACAGACGACGGAATATGATCTGGGATAGCATTTTATAGGCGACATTCAGAATTGTGATCGCTCTGAAGCTCTCACACTCCAAATGATCGCCTTTTTTATGTATGGGGCAGATAACCCCTTCCTTCCACTCCTCCGGTAGCTGTTCGGTTTCCCAGATCCTGGCTATCATCCATTGCAAGCAGGTGGCCAACTTTTCTGCGCCCAGTTTGATGAGTTCAGCTGCGATACCATCTTTACCCGCTGCTTTGTTGGTTTTGAGCTGGTGGATGATATCCTTAACTTCCCTCAGAGTGGGAGTTGGATCATTTCCTTCCTCTACTGCACTGACGTAGTCGTTTCCTCCATAGCCTTGGTCTCCCATGCCTACATTCTCCACGCCATTGAGCACCTGATCGAAGTGCTGATTCCACGTTTCGATCACCTCACGTCCGTCCGTCAGGAGGCTGCCATCTTTATCCCTATAGATTTCGGCTTGCGGCACGAAGCCGTTGCGGGATGCGTTGAGCTTCTGGTAGAACTTCCGTGTTTCTTGGGAACGGCATAGCAGTTCCATTTCCTCGCACTCTACTTCTTCCAGGCGGCGTTTTTTCTCCCGAAAGACGTGGGTCTGCTGTTTCCGCTTCTACTTATAACGTTTCACGTTCTGCCAGGTTCCATGCTGCAGCATTACCGCCCGCGCTACATCCTTTCCTCCAGAATTGCTCTGCACTCCTCGTTGAACCTTTCGTTCCGTCGTCTCCGTTCCACGTGCCCGATGGTACTCTCGGCTGCGTCGTTGATGGCTGATTTTAATGTACTCCAGCAGTCCTCTAGAGGGGCCACATCGAGCTCGCCCTCATCTGGCAACGCTGCCTCGAGATTCTGCGCGTATGCTGAGGTGACATCCGGTTGCTTCAGTCGCTCTAGGTTGTACCGTGGCGGTCGCCGGTGCTGCACATTGTTGATGACGGAAAGTTTTGGGCGCAGTTTGACCATCACAAGGCAGTGGTTGGAGTCGATGTTAGCGCCACGATAGGTCCTGACGTCGATAATGTCGGAGAGGTGGCGTCCGTCAATCAGAACGTGGTCGATTTGCGAATCCGTCTGCTGTGGTGATCTCCAGGTGTACCGATAAGGGAGGCCGTGTTGGAAAAAGGTGCTAAGAATGGCCATGTTTTTGGAGGCGGAAAAATCAATGAGTCGTTGGCCGTTTTCTTTCGTCAGCTGGTGAGCGCTGAACTTTCCAGTCGTCGGTCTGAATTCCTCCTCCTGGCCTACCTGAGCGTTAAGGTCTCCTATGATGATCTTGTCATCATGGCTTGGGCAGCGGTCGTACTCACGGTCAAGCTGCGCGTACAATGCGTCCTTGTTATCATCAGTGCTTCCGGAGTGAGGGCTGTGCACGTTGATTATGCTGAAGTTTTAGAATCGGCCCTTGATCCTCAATCGGTACATCCTTTCGTCGATCGGCCACCAACTGATCACGCGCCTCTGCGTATCGCCCATCACGATAAAAGCTGTCCCCAGCTCGCGTGCTGTCCAACACACCTCCTGCAGCGCTTCGATGCCGAACCCGCGGTCCTTGAGTAGGTCGGCGAGTATGCCGGTGCTCCCAATAAAGTTGAGAGATCGGCAGTTCCACGTACCGAGTTTCCAATCGTAAGTTCTTTTTGTTCGCTGGGGTCGTTGCCGTTGGTCTCGGTTCGTATTATTCTGTTGCTGATTTCTTTTTTACGGCTGGCTTGCAGAACCGGTACCAACCCCCTACTTTCCGGAGGACCATAGTGCACAGTTGAGCTTAGAGTCCTTTCCTGGCACTCGGACGTCGATCAGCCGCCCCTAACATGGGGGACAGATGCTGTTGTGACCCACTTTTCCTGAAGAACAGAAGCTCAGGTTTGCAGAAGCAAACCTCCTCTTCCCTGTCAGCCTAAGACCAAAGTTCCCACCGGGGTTGGTTACCCGATCTTCCCTAAGGTTGCTCGCAGCCCAGCAGGCACCGCGGGGATGTAGGGATAGGAGTTACTGAACAAGAAGCTAAGCCCAAGTAACATTGCCAAAACCATCCAGCAAAGTTTTATTAAAGTTTTGTGAAAGTCGCTAGAAATCAATTCGGTTTTATTGCGGCAGCAAGAGATGCCAATAGGTTTCAAATTTTAGTCAGGTTTATAAGAACCTACACAGCTTCTTTGCAACAATCTTAAAACCTTGACTTCTAAAAGTCCCTTTACTCCTATCAAAGGTTTTATTTTGACTTTGTAAACTCTTAAAATGCTGTTTTGAAAGGCCATTTTAGGACTCATTCGTATTATCTTATTATGGTCAGTTGAAAAAGCATTTTAAAACCATTTTGCCTCTAGTAAATGCATTAAACGGCCAATTGGCATTGAAAAAAGCTATCAAGCGACCAGATAGTTTTATAGTAGCCATTGTTAAGATAAATTGGCTTTTTGGCAAAACTGTGATTTCTTGCAATCGCCGTATTGAAATATATGAAATGATTGAAATATGGAAAAATAAATACACCGAAATTTTAAATGTACTACAATTGAACTGTAGATCTGAGTCAAATTTCGGTATTCGTTCAGATAACCTTTTTGAATTCCATCAATTCTCAGAAGTTTCTTGATTAATTTATCGAATATATTTCTTTCAATTTTGTTTTTGTTGTTGTAATCTCGCATAATTTCGGATGCGCATTAATTTTCAGCTCTTATCGTGCCAATATTAACCATAAAATTTAATGCGCATATGATTTGGATCTGGACGAAAATTTTACCGGGCCGCTGGTCGTGGGAATGTTCCTTCCAGGTATAAATTTGTTTTTGCTGATAAGTTTGCTCGAAAACTAATGATTTGGCAAGGAATCTACATTTGTGGCCTTAAAAACAAGGTTTTCATCACATCTCTCACAATGACGTCGATAGTTTACATTAATGAGTGACTGAAAAAGCGGAGTTTACCCTTAATTCGGCCTCTAATGAGGTACTAGAATGGTATGCTGCAAACAATGTTAATTTCGTCGCCAATGAGATTAATCCTCCGAATTGCCCTGAGCTCAAGCCGATCGAAAAATATTGGACAATTGTCAAGCGAAAACTTCGAGGATGCGGTAAAGAAGTTACAAATGCACAACAAATGCATTTAAAGTGGAATAAACTCGCCAATACAGTGTCACCAGCGACTGTGCAGATCATGATGGCACTGATCACAAGTAAAATGCGACAGTTCGTTCGAAAAGGCGAAATGCAATAACTTGTTATATATCGTTTAAAAGCTTGAATACTTAAATACCCTTTTGTTTGACGTTTTGATCAACCGTGTATGTTGTTTTATTCTCGAGTTATGATCACTTGAATGCGTCCAAATTAACTTTGATTCGGGCTTTACTCAAACGCATCCTTAATTCAACTGTACAAAATTGGTTTGAATCCGATACCTTTAGTCGATTAGCCAACTAATCTGAAATGTCGCAATAATCATCGAATCACCCTTTAAATAACGGTGAATCTTGTTGAGATTGACAAGTAGGCAAATCTATAATATCAACTATAAGGAATCGGATGCATGTTGAATATTTGTCTAAAGGGTGTCCACGATCAAATTGCCACACTATGAAATTGCTCTAACTTTTTAACCGTTGGGTAGAATTTAATGAATGAATTTGGGTGGATTTAGTTGATAGTGCATTATTTACATGCTGAAACGTTGGGAAGTCCGCGAATTCCACGGTGTCGCGAGTGATTGTGCGGTTCGAGAACGGTTAACCACCGCTCGAAGCCAGAAGTGAAGGAAAAAGTATTCCGTACAACACCAAAAATCACGACCGCGTAGTTGGACCTTCAACCGAAATCCGAACGCCTCCGTTCGGGATGTGGCTAAAACTGCACTTGAGTCGAAGTTTCGTCCAGAAGGCCAAAACTAAGGCTGGGTTTCGAACGTTCAAGGTACAAAGGCCCCTAATCGCGACGAGAAGCAGAACAAGTCCACCAAAACCCGTGCCAGGAAGTTGTACTCAACATGCTGACGAAAGTTGAATGCTGCATCATGGACGACGAAACATATGTGAAGGCCGACTTCAACAGATCCGGCAACCGCCGGGAACTAAATCCACCCAAATTTCACGGCCAAGGATAAGTTCAGCGTTCCGGAGCATGTCCGCACTCAGAAGATGTCCAAAGTTGCGAAGTAATTCCTGGTTTGGCAAGCCATCTGCACGTGCAGGAAGCGAAGTGCACCTTCGTGACCCAGGACACGATGAACGGACAGGTGTACATAAAGAGTGCCCTCAGAAGCCGCTGCTTCCTCTCATGAAGGCCACAACGTCCCAACAATCTTCTGGCCGGATTTGGCCTCATGCCACTACTCAAGGACGTGCTGAAGTGGTATTCGGACAATAAGGTCAATTTCGTGCCGAAAATGTTCAACCCTCCCAACTCTCCGGAGCTCCGCCCCATCGAGAAGTACTGGGCGATTATGAAGCAGCATCTTCTTAAACGACCTAAGGTAGTGAAAACAGTCGAGGAACTGAAGAAAGTATGGGTTTACATGCAAAAAACGGTTGATTCACAGGTTGTGCAGAATCTTATGGCCGGGGTTAAGGCCAAGGTGTGGCCTACGAGTAAAATGGTAAAATGAAGCTTAATAGTTATTTCTCAATCCCTGAAAATTTGATGGCAATCGGATGGAAACTCGAATTTTGCGAATCAATTTTGTGTGTGGCAATTTCATCGTGGACACCCTTTACTTGTCACTCCCAATAAGATCAACCTAAATGAAATTACCTTCACTTTTCAAAAGCTTAGAATTAAAAAAAAAGAAACCTCTAACATCTTAGTTTTTTTCAGTTCTTACATACAACTAAGTTCAAATATTATTCAAAAAAACCACCATTTGCAAAAATCTGTCTGCTGCGCTTGGTTGTAAATCAACCATTTCCCGCCTAATAACAGGAAGTTGTCACGACACAGCCTTTCTTTTGATCTCTCCTGTAATTGACACTGTCTCATAATGTTTTCAACATGATTCAAGACGTTCTCAAGTGCCATATGTTTACATACATAATATAATTTCAACATCAAACGCCTCTCTGGTCCACGGATCAAATGCGGTTTTCCCCGCGAAATGGATACTCTTCTGTGTACGAAGGGTACACGATGATAACACAAATCCATCAACGCCATATCAATCAATCCGCTCGATCGTGATTGCATCAGTATCAATCATCCAATGTTCTCCATTCAGTTTTAAGACGTCCGCTGATGTCGTACATTCGGGCCACTGTCAATAAATCTGCACATATACCTTCCGGGAAGTGAACAAATCTATTTCAATCCAAAACAAAGATCCACTCGGTCCAATGCATCCAGGCCAAAGCAATCAGCTGGCAATTTCCAAACTACACCTAGGCCACTACTGCCGCAAAGTTGGACCCCTTCCCCTGCTGCCGTGCGGATACTTTCCGACCGATTTCGATGAACTTCTGATGCAAAAGCTGCCTGCTCGCGGCTCCAACCGATTTGCGGCAATTTGATAATCGAGTGCTATTTTAAACCAATTCAATTAACCCATCAATTGTCATTAGCACAAGAGACTTCTGCCCCTTCAGGTAATCGGCAACCTCGTGCTCACAACTCATGCAGAAAACTCACCTCAGAGATATGCTTCTTAGCCGATCCAATACGGCACACGGAGGCCGCTAAGTGGATTTGCACTTCAGCACAAATAGATACACATTATATTATTAGCTATCAACGCGGCGTCCACAGCACCGACTCACCCACACACACACAGGTTCCTATGAACTTAAACGCTCCAAAGAGGCTTATTCACGGTTCACAGATCTGAACAATATGGATGTCTTAATCCGTCGGGCACATCCTCCTCGGATCGGACTCGGTCAATATATCTCCAGTTTACTTTAGCGAGAGGGAGAGAGAGCTTTGTATATCTCCGCCTTTAAACCGTGCTATGGTCTAGTTTGAATTCACCCACCCGCCTCTCCGGAGTCGCAATCATCGCCACCAATGATTGCTTGGATGTTATTTAATCCGTCTGAAGATGATGCCGATGCCTGCTACAACTTATGTTTATGTTTGCTTTTGCATTGAGGTGAAGTGACTCTCGACATCGAAATGTTCAGCTGCTCACCCGTTAGGATGCCAAACAAAGTATGGTGCCAGCTCGTATTAGAATTAGATGCATGAGTGCGCGTGAGTGGTGTGGTTCGAACGCATGCAGTAGGTTATGGCTACACAATACGAGGGATTCTTCAGAGGCTTTTTGAAAATGTTTTTCCTCTTGAAAAAGTGTGGCTGAGCACCAAGCCAAGTTGTTCAATTCGCTTGTAATAATTCGATTGGAGTTACAACTGGGGCGATCATGTGAGGATCTTATTCAATTCGTGAAAAGTGTTTATTTGAAATAGTTTCAGGTGGATTCAGGCTTACAGTGCTGGCTCGAAATGTAAAAATTTACCATATTAGCATTTGAAATACCAAGAAATTTTCTCGTTTTCCCATATGGAATATGACATCGGAGGTCATTAGTATGAATTACAATTTAATCCCAAACCGAAATCGAAACAATTACTGTAGTCATACCCCACCATCCGTCTGCCACCGTCCAGTGAAGGCTGAGTTCTACCCGGGCACTCATTGTCAATCCTGGATGCCATTGACTCTTCAGCAACAAAAAATAAAACTTCACACAATTTTGCCATTTAGTTCTGCCTCGGGCGGTCGACAAGCCGATTTGTCATATAATGAGTCAATTCCCAACAAACTGAAAACAGAAACGCAGCCACATGAACACATGAAAGACTACTGGTTCGGCCGACACAAACGAACACTGTCGACCAAACATGGGGAAAAGCGTGCTTCCAAAATTAAGCTAAAAAATAACGGGTTAGCAATGCTGTCAATAAAATCTTTGACAACAACGCCTTACTTTCCGATGGTTCCGCTTTCGGCAAGCGATGCAATAGAAAACAGGAATTCCTCCAAGAGATTGGTATTTAGGCTTTATTTCCACTGTCACCGCTGCGCGACTGGATCGCGAGCACGTTAATCGACGTTAATTTGAAATACTGCCTTTGTGTCACACTTGCTGCCAACCAAGTTCAATGTGACACGGACGGAACGGAAGGCAGTCAACCCTGGGCATTGTTGGTACATTGACTCGATTGTAACAATCTTTTGCTGAATGAACCTGATGGAGATAGATGAAACCGAATGGCAAGCTGAACCGATCTGTTATCAGCTGGCTAGTGCATGTTTACTAATGGAAGATTGAAATTGAAAAATCTTGCTGTGTTGCCATTGCGATACGAAAATGCGATTGCTCTAATGGCGTTCGTGGTTGTGGGGTGATATTCCAGATGAAGTTCAAGCTTATCAGTCATTATCGATGACGTTTCACTTCATGTTTTCATCGTTTCTACATTATCACCGCTTCTTTGAGTGCGGCTTACTATAAATCTATGCCCAAAAGAAACTTTCTCAGAAAACTAATCAGGATCCATAACTATGAAATTACTTCTTAGTTCTTTGGCTTCTTCTTATTATTTTCCTCTTCTTCTGTTACATTTCAAGCTCATTGTCAATCGTAAGCTAACTTCTTTCTGGCTCCAACCTTCAGTTGTTTTTTTCTGTAAATTTTGAAATTTTGGCTAACCTGTGCTTAAACGATTTGAAATAAGGACTTAAGAAGCCTTAAGAAATTTTAATTCATTAAGTATGGAACCAACTTTACACAAACGATCTGAAGTTTGTTTGGATATATCTATGGGAAACGCCAAATTTTTGCAATAATTTGCTTTGAGCTAGTTCCCTGATATATTCTACAACTAAATGTTTTCTACCGACTGCTTTAAAATAAATGAAATGAACAAAAGTTGATTCACCGGAGTCGATGTTTTATAACAAATTTCGGTCGCCTTGTTGTTCTGCAAAAGCCGAAAGGTGTTTGGATATTATCAAGAATGCTGATCGGATGATCCATCTTCGTTCTACCATCCTTGAGCTGCCTTAGCATCCAAAAAGCTTTCTAGGACGCCTTGGTTAGAGAGATGAATTCAGTTTCGGTGCCACGTGTTGCTCGAGGTGCCACGTGGTGTTCCAGGAAGAAACCCGGAATTAAATTTACGTCCTCAAGTGTTACTTTTAGACGGTAGTTTCTTACTCCATGCGTAAGCTGCTAAAGCTTGAGTAAAGGGTGTTCCGATCAAAATTTGGTCAAACAGTAATGTTTGTGAGTCGATCAAAGTTTTTATTAATAAGTCAAATTCTTTTTCTTCATTGAGTTCAGTTAATACAGAATACAAGAGAAATATTCAACTAAGCTTCCTTTTTACCGAATGCGAATTGCCGGGTATTTTGTTTAACACCTGCCATAAGATTTTGTAAAGTCTCCTTGTCCACTTTATGTGCCACAGAACGCCAGATAGCCTTGAACTGTTGCTCGCTCACAACAGTTTCTTGAGTCTTCTTAAGGTTCCGCTTGACGATTGGGCGGAGCTCTGGCGTGTTGGGAGGGTTCTTGTCCTTGGGCATCACTTGAACGTTGTTGGCAGCATACCACTCCATGGCCTTTTCCGTAATGGCAAGATGCTAAATCCGGCCAAAATAGAACAGAACAATTATGTCGCTTCAGGAAAGGCAATAGAGTTTTTGTAGGCACGCGCTCAGATAAATTTCCTGGTTGACGGTTTCGGTCGCAATGCAACCGTTGCTCTTCTAGTCACAGGTATCTAGATATTTCTTCGAGAACTTTGACAGTTTAATGTGCTTGAAACATCTGTCACCTTTCCCCGTCCGGTGGACGAATAAAATGTCTGGCCAGGAAGCTGTTTAAAGTCTGCCTTGATGTAAGTTTCATCGTCCTGTACCACGCAATCTAACTTTGTCAGCATCGTCGTGTACAACTTTTGCGATTGTGCTTTGGCCGACGTGTTTTGTTTATCGTCGAGATTTGGAGTCTCCACTTCCTTGTAAGTCGACAGTTCAGCTTGTTTTTTTAAGCTCTATCCACGGTTGAAGGCGCCACTCCCAGCTTCTTTGCGACATCTCGGACGGACAGGTTGAGGTTCTGCTTGAAACAGCGGGCAGCTCCTTCTGTCGTCGATATGGCCTCCGGCTTTTGATTTCCCACCGATCCAGCTTTCCTAGCAGTCGACAATCGTTCGCCGAACACTTTTAATACGTTGGTCACAGTTGATTTAGCCTTATTCAACAATTTCGCCAAATCGGCGTGAGAGTTGTTTGGATTGTCGCCATGCACGTGCAAAATTTTGATGCGTTGCTTCTCTTCCTTCGACGACATTTTGATAACTGAAGTGCTAATCTCAAGATCGAAATAGAGGCATGATGCTACACGCACACATCTTCAAAATGAGGGGTGTGCACAAATTTTTAAATGCACGATGAAAGGAAATGCGTCAAGTTTAAGTCGAAAAAATTTTGATCGAAACACCCTTTAATAAAATATCTGGACGCAATAAAACTGTACCTTTCCATGTTGAACGCGACGCGAGATTGGACACAACACTTATGATTCTTACACACAAAAAAGGAACATAAAATTTACCTTTTACTGTCGACCGGTTTCGGGCTCGATGCTGCCCATCTACAGGACGATGTCCAACTGATTACATAAAGAGAACGATCACAGCTTCATACTAGATATAGTACACGTCACACATATAAAGGAATCATTTTATTTTCCTTGTCGTCAAATTGAAAAGGGACGATGATATTGGAGCATCATCTTCGTTCATCAGCGGCTGCTCAGTTGTGGTGATGAACATGGATTCCCATGCATTCAAATGGGATGCTTTCCCGACACATTTTTTAATTTAGCTCGATCCCAGTCTATTGCATGATTATGCTCCATAGAGTGTGCAGCTACCTCGATTCAGAGTCCCTTCCATTGTCCACGGCGTTTTTATGTTCCCTCAGACGAACTTTCATTTTTCGGCGGGTTTGGCCTATATAAACCGCTGGGCAACTCTTGCAAGGGATTTCATAAATCCCTGACTTCTCATCCATTGGAACTTTATCTTTGAGGGAACACAAAGTATCTTTCAAAGTTGGGCCGCTCTTATAGACTGCCTGAAGACCATGTTTTTCAAGAATTCTTTGCATGGCGTTAGTTAGCTTTGGGTAAAACGGTAAGCTGATCCTTTTAACTTCATCCTTTTCTGGTTTAAGTGTAGTGGCGTTTTGTCGATGTTTCTTTCTTTCGTGTTTCCTTATTATTTTATGTACAAATTCTTCATCGTAGCCATTCAGCTCAGCCGCACAATAAATTTTCCTCCGCTCCGCTTCAAATTCTTGTTTTTCCATTGGAATATTAAAAAGCCGATGACACATTGAGTGAAACGCGGCCTGTTTTTGAGCACCAAAATGGTTTGAGTCTGATGTTATATACCGGTCCGTGGATGTGGGTTTCCGGTAGATACCAAATTTCAGAAGGTTGTTGTCTTTTCTGGTTATCATCAAATCTAAGAAAGGAAGTTTACCATCCATTTCCTTCTCAACCGTGAATTTTATTGTGCTGTGTCGTGAATTCAACAGCTCAAGAACTCGTGGCAGATGGCGTTCTTTCACTGTTGCAAGAATGTCATCAACGTAGCGTCTCCAAAATCGGGAAACAATGTTTGATTTCCAAGTTCGACTTCAAAATCGCACATGAAAATATCGGCCAAAAGAGGTGAAAGCTTGCTGCCCATACTGAGTCCAAACGTTTGTTTATAAAACTTACCTCTGAACAAGAAGTAGTTTTGGTTCATACACACTGCGGCCACAGTAGTGTATGCTTCAATACGGTTTGGTGGGACGCAGCAACGTTTGGTGGGACGCGGCAACGTTCCAACGACAAAGGCAACGCTGTGGTGATCATGGAGAAAGAAGATTATGACATCAAAGTTCTGGAAATGATCAACTCCGGCCCGTACGAGGAATGTAAATACAAGAATGGCAAGCCAAAAGACCCTCTCAAACATATGATCGAGGAAGCAAACAACACACGACAAAAAGTTGCGCGTTTGATGGGTGAGATTAAACTCGGAGAAGACTTCATGTTCCGAATTCCAAAGTTGCATCGTTGTACTGTTTACCGAAAATACACACAAAAACCCAGTGGCTATGCGTCCGATTTCGTCCAACATCAGTACTCCAACGGAGAAATTGGCAGCCTGGTTAGTGGAGGAAATGAGTAAGTAGCCAGTAAAGCATGGAAAAAGTGTAAAAAGTTCAATCGATTTGGTAAACAATTTGAAAGATGTCGAGATGCGACGGGGTGAAATACTTGTATCTTTCGACGCTACTGCACTTTTTCCAAACGTGCCTGTTACTGAAGCTCTCTGTAGTTTGCGCACTACATTTGGAACGTTGCCGCGTCCACCAAACGCATATTGAAGCATACACTACTGTGGCCGCAGTCGTGTATGAACCAAAACTACTTCTTGTTCAGAGGTAAAGCTTTATATAAACAAACGTTTGGACTCAGTATGGGCAGCAAGCTTTCACCTCTTTTGGCCGATATTTTTACGTGCGATTTTGAAGTCCGAACTTGGAAACCACGGTTGTCGTCGATCTCGCGTCGCGTTTCCATAAGTGTACTGCAGTTCTTACGTTGGCACCAAATCAAAATAATGAGCTTTCCATGTTGATGAAATAAAATTGTAGTGCTCAAAATGAAGAAGGTCGTTTATTGCACTTAAAAGGAAAAATAGCGAGAAAATTATTCCGACTGGTTCTGATGGAATCTCACACTTTTCTTTGCATATTTTTGATTTTTTGTTAGGCTTTTTCTTTGCATATCATTCATCATATTATGGACATCCTGTTGGCTAACCTGAGCGGCCATTTTGCTCCACCATCTCACAACTCTGTTGAATTCCGAGTCACCTTTCCACTTTTCTACAACTTCTGATTGAAAATTGCCCAATATTTCTTAATTGGGCGGAGTTGAGGGCAGTTGGAAGGATGTTCTTTTTGAAGAAAAATCCATCCCGTTGTCTCGATACTGCTTTAGTACTTCTTCGCTGTAGTGACAGCTTGCCAAATATATCCAAAACTTTACGGGTCTATTGTGACCTTTAATGTATGGAAGAATCGATTTTTTTTTTCAAGCATTCCTGCTAAGCACCCATAGACTTGTTTGTCACGAAAATCTGGGTATTCTGTCCACAGTCGCATATACGCTGCTAGATCATAAGTTTTCTTGTAAATTTGTCGGCATAAACGAATTTGAACTTGCTAAAGGGCGATACGGTCAAAATTTGGTCAATATCAACTTGACGTATTTCTTTCAATTTTGCATTTAAAAAACCTGAACACCCCTCATTTTGAAGGTGTGTGTGTAGAATGTTGCTCCTATTTTGATTTTGGAATTCACTCTTCAGTTGTCAAAATGCCGTCCAGGCAAGAAGAGCAGCGTATCAAAATTTTGCTCGCGCATCGCGAAAATCCGAGCTACTCGCACGCAAAGTTGCCAAATCAACCGTTACAAATGTAATTAAAACCGGAAGCCGCTGAGACGACAAAGAGAGTTGCCGGTAGTTTCAAGCGAAACCCTAACCTATCTCTCCGAGATGCCGCAAATAAGCTGGGTGTGCATCGTCTACAACCGGCATCGAGCCAAAAACGAGCCGGACTATCGACTTACAAGAAGGTAGTGACTCAAATCGCGATGATAAACAAAATACGACGGCCAAAGCGCGATCCCGGAGGCTGTACACGACGATGCTGACGAAGTTTGACTGCGTGGTAATGGACCGACAAACCTACGTCAAAGCCGACTACAAGCAGCTTCCGGGACAGGAGTTTGATACGTGCAGAAGGGGAAAGGTAGCAGATATTTTCAAGCACACGAAACTGTCAAAGTTCGCAAAGAAATATCTGGTTTGGCAAGCCATCTGTACCCGTGGCTTGAAAAGCAGCATTTTCACAGCTTCCGGACCGTCAACCAAGAAATTTACGTGAAAGAGTGTTTGAATAAACGTCTGCTGCCTTTCCTGAAGAAACACGGTTGTTCCGGTACTGTTTTGGCCGGATTTGGCAGTCTTGCCATTATGGTAAAAAGGCTGGCGGAGTGCGCAACGCCGCAACGTGCAGGTGGTTCCCAAGGACAAGAACCTCCCAACACGCCAGAGCTCCGCCCAATTGAGAAATACTGGGCTATTGTCAAGCGGAACCTAAAGAAGACCAAAAACTGCTAAGGACGAGCAGCAGTTCAAGGCAAACTGGCTTTCGCGGCGAAGAAGGTGGACAAGGTGGCTGGCACAAAATCGAGGCAGGAGTCAAGCGAAGGCCCGGCAATCGGATTTGGAAAAGCGGAAGCCTAACTGATATTTTTCCTGAATTTTATACTAATTGAACTTGAAAAGAAATTTAATTTGATTTTTCAAACAAACGATTTCACCGATTTACACGCGTTTTCCCTTGACCAAATTTTGACCGTATCACCCTTTAGACCGGAAACTGCGTGGTAAGATTTTGAAGACGATTAAGAGGAATCCCAATCTGTCGGACCGTGATTTGGCCAGAAAATTCGGTTCTGCCCATAGTACCGGAGGGAGAACTCGACTGGGAAGGAGCCAAGTCGTATCGAGCTAGCAAACAGCCAAATCGGACGATAAAACAGGAATAGTGTGGCCAAAATCCGTGCTCGGAAGCATATACGACCAGGTGCTGACCAAGTTCGACGGGTGCCTTCTGATGGACGATGAAACCTATGTCAAGCGCTGACTTCGGCAAATCCCAGGTCAAAAATTTTACTTGGCAACGGCTCGGGGGAAGTTCCAGCCAAATTTAAATTTGTTTGTGCCGACAAACCTGCACGAAAATCCATGATTTGGCAGGGCATTTGCAGCTGTGGCAAAACACGAAAGTTTTCGTTGCTAAATAAGACAATGACGTCGGAACTATACCAAAAAGAGTGTTCCAAAAACGAATTTTGCCGTTCATTCGATCCTCACAGACCACCCTGCAATGTTTTGGCCAGATTTGGCAAGCTGTCATTACAGCAAAGTCGTTCAAGAATGGTATGCAGAGAAAGGGGTCCAGGTTGTTCCGAAAACCATAACCCACCCAACTGCTCCCCAGTTCCGCCCTATTGAGAAATACTGGGCAATCGCGAAGAGGAGACTCAAGGCAAAGGGAAAGGTTGTTCAAAGACATCAACTCGGATGAAGACCTGGTGGAATAAGATGAAGCTAAAACGATGGACGTAAGAAGCGCGTGCGCCGCCTCAATGAGTCGTGTTACAGGAAAAATTCGAGAATTCCTTCGAAACCATGACGAATAATTTTATCCGTATTTTTTCTTAAAAGTATGAAGAAAACGCTACATTTGTATAAAAAAAGATCTTGAATTCAATAACTGAAATGCAGGCATTGTTTTTGTTCCAATTCTATTTGAAGCAAGCTTTATGTTGTTATCAAAAACTAAATAAATTCACTGCTGCATTTATTTATTTTACCTGCTTGGTACTAATCTTGTTGTATGACAAAAATAAAAAACCAATTACAAAAATAACATCTTACATTTGAAAATAAAATATCCAAACATGCCTTGTAAGCAATTTTTGACATTTCAGAGTATGTGTTTTGTTATTTAAATTGGTTAAATCAATCAATCAAGGTTCAGTGTGTTAGGAATGAACGTATACGGGTTAGTTCAAAGAAAAATATATTTCACACAAGTTTAAAAAATACTGATCCGGAGAAAGATGCAATGATATTATTAATATGTCTGGTCATCACCGGTGTTGATAATTGCCAATCTTCAAGGCATGATTTCGACCAAGGTGACCGCGTATTCATCCATCAAGGATCTCCAAATGCGACCAATTTCTCGTGTCAACTCGTGTTAACTTCAAACTAAACACTTTTCTTCCACAAAGCTTATGCCCAAACATTTTCAATCGGATTTGCATCGAGCAACTACGACGGCGAATCAGGGTTACAATACCAGACTCGCAGTGCAAAGCTTGCTGCGGTGTTTGGGATCGTTGTACACCTGCAGGATCTATCCCTAGAGTTTCTTGGTGAACCAACGTTCAGCATTTAGTAGTGAAGATTTCTTATATATATATACTCAATATATATATATATATATATATATATATATATATATATATATATATATATATATATATATATATATATATATATATATATATATATATATATATATATATATATATATATATATATATATATATATAGATATATATACAGATATCGCGCAAAGTCTTGCTGTAAACAAAGCTATTTGACCACGAATTGCAGCGGAAGATAGCAGAAAAGTTTGGAATTAGTCATGGTGCAGTTCGTGCAGTTGTGGCAAGACATAATGCATACGGTCACTGATGCATCTAGAAGAGGCCGTCTGCGGAAGACTGATGAACGAACAGATAAAATAATCATGCCAGAGATACGGAAATCAGCAAAAAAAAAACATTGTTCGCACAGTTCAGAAAAATTTGCTTTGTAAAAGTCAATGTGTGCGTGAGGTTGTACAATGTATTAGTGATGATTTTGAGATTGGAGTCCAAAAATCCGATGGCTTACAAAAGAAAAACGTTTCATATTTTGGGGCGACCCCGGCGTAGTGGTTAACATCCATACCTTTCACGCCAAAATCACGAGTTCGAATCTCACCCTCGGACAAGTTACGATAATACCCAAAAAGTATTTAAATGACTACGACTATGAACGAGATGAACCAGCCCTGGGCTGAAAATCTCGAGAATGAAGGACTAAAAAAAACGTTTCACATTCGTTCGTAATCGAAATTTGAACCGTGGCAGGCATCGTCGAAATCGGCTATTCAGCATTATTAAAAATCACTTTGTGAGTGGCCCCAACAGCATCCCTACTGTTGGTTTAAATCGTTCAAAATCGGCTATTCTGGATTATTAAAATCACTTTGTTTTCCCAATGAAAATCCACGATCACACTTTGTGAGTGGCCCCAATAGCATCCTTACTGTTGGTTTAAATCGGTCCAAATCGGATATCGGTACTAATGTTTAAATATTCACTAGACAGCTTATCGTTAACCAAACGAACCTGCTGCCCCCAATCCTGTTATCCGAAAATCCCAGTGACTTCTCGTGGAAGTGCAGTGGACTCCACGGCTTCCAATAAAACGAGTACCACGTCAACATATTCCTACCTTTTCCTTACTTGTCCTGCATTCGTGCAGGGCCGGCGCCGGTATTGCCTTGGTTTGGGATCACCAGTTTGTACACATTGAAGATGGATGTTAGTCCCAAGTATCATCTTTTGGTTCTCTGTGTAATAACAGCTGATCTGGCAACAACGGAGTAGCAACCTCGGGCGGTCAATAATGCTCATGCTCATGCTCATGAAAATTTCAAGAAAATCCGACGATCTGTCGAATTTTGAAAACATCCGCATGCAAATTATAGTACATCAAAATATATTACTTTTATTGCATCTATCAAGGTCAAACCTCTACAAAAAAACGCTGTCACAACAATTCGCTTTCGCCTGCATACTCTGATGGGGCTGCAGAGAGCATGACCCACTTAGTGAGAATCGGTTCAACATTGTTTGAATCTGTTGTGCGCGTCATCTTCCTTATATGTTAAGAAAGAAAAAAATACATACCAAACGAATTTCTCCGTTATGATTTCGAAGGAACAGTCTCACCAACTGTTTTGGCAATTGAAGTGGACAGTAATTTTACTAGAACCAAGATATAAAGAGAAAGTATTGATAGTTCTGTAAGAGCACGGTAGGCTGTGAAATAAAATAGAAGTCATTAAATTGAGCGACGGGCTATTTGAAAGGCAGTATCCGATCAAGCACACAATTATTATAATTATTTCCAGCTGGAGGTTTTTGAATTCACAACTTCTATTATATCTCACCATTTTTTCATCTGAGCTGAAAAAATACCCTGATCAGGGTCGGCGTGGGAGGCCTCGCGCTTGGCGAATCGTGATGACTTCTACTTCTTAGTGAGTTGATGTTGACCTTGTTAACTACACATGATTGCGATACGTCGCCGTTGAAACCAAGATCTGTTGGAGTTTTGGTGGAAATAGCCAATGTGGGAGACTGGTAGCTCATATATTCTGTGTTCCTGTGAAAATCCGCTTTCACAGTTGAGGTTTTTGAATGTATTATTTGATAACTGATAACTGTATCGTTTACCTTCAGTTTTCCCTTCATAATTACCCAGTAGTTTTCGGTTTACCTAAACTGGGGACTTGGGTGGATTGAGAATATTCAGAACAAACTGTGCTAATTTTACCATCATTCATACATTATGTGACTAGATGCAGGGCAGAATTCTCTTCTGGAGACAATTGGTTTTGTAAACCTCTAGGATCATCATTTTCTCAGCGACAAAAACTTTTGTCTTCTAAGCGCAACTGCAAATCTCCTGCAGAATCATATATTTGCGTGCAAATTTATTCACAAAAACAAATTTAAATCTGACAAGGACACCTCGAAAGTCGGCATTTACATTTGTTTCACCGGTTGTCATAGCTTTCGAAAGCGAGTTCTAGTTACGATATTCTGCTTGAGTGATCGATTGGATTGCCTACTGCCTGTAAGGATTTGCGATACCGAATTCACTGCATTGTTCCCTTTTCTTGCATGGTGACTGTCTCCAAAACGAGAGTGTTTTATTAACTGAAAAAATACACAGCTACTGTTATTATTATTTTCAACACATACACGTCAAAAGCTTTCGGAAATGTTCACTATGAGGGCTGCAAGTAGCAAAAGTGTTTGTTTCATCACTAGGTGGACCATGTCTTAGAACAAATGACCTTTAGAGGCAACGAGTATCGAACTAATATTCCTTCCCTTCCTTAAATGATC
>JASCZW010003863.1:0-30970 GCA_034211315.2 Aedes japonicus
AGAAAGTTCGGAGAATTTAACACAGAAAGAAGGATTAGTGTTTTCTTCAAGAAAGATCAAACTATTCTTCAAAAACTTCTTATTTTCTTTAAAAAAAAAAAACAAGTTGTAGATCCAGTCTGTTGAGTGATCAGTAGTTGATGTATTCTTCCCTGGCCTTCAACAGTTTTTGCAAAATTGCTTCTACATACCACCAGATTTCATAGGTGTTAGCAGGTCAAGATCTTCCAGGCGTTCTCAAGAGCTTGAAAATAGTTGGTGTTTTTGTTTACCACCGTATTATCCAGCACTTAGATAACTTGCTCTGAACCTTTCTGACCGACAACAGAAATCCGTAAGAAATACCAACAAACACTGGTGTCGTCAAAAAATTGAGGGGCGTTTGGATGTAAAAAATTACATACAATTTATATTTAATTAAAAATTTTATTATGACACACCAAATTTACACCATGTATGGTTCAAAAATATTTTGCAAAATGTGTTTTATCCATTGCAAAATAATATATGCATCTTTAAAATAATAATATTATCATGCTTTAGAAGAATATATGGAATACGATAATCAGGTTTTTCAATGATTTAAGAGATGAAACGTGTTCATGAGAAAGGGAATTTTATTTGGCGGTGATCAGATACAACTCTATTATCTATATAAATAAAAAATGAGTTGGGGTTTTGTCATTGATTTAGAACTGAGCAAGAAATATCTGATCAGTGAAATTTTGCGTGCCTAGATTTTACGGGCCGAGAACAATCTTATGATAGATACTGAGACCCCTCCCTTCCACTGGAAAGGGGGGCTCCTATACAAATGAAACACGAAATTTCTGCACAACCTGAGAACTAATCATAGCAAAGAGAACCAGAATTCAGCATGTGTGAGTTTTTTGAAGGCAAAAAAGGCATTTTTATGGTAGCTTGAGAACCCTCCTGTCCTAAAAGGGGGGCTGCCATACAAACAATACACACAATATTCTGCATAACTCGGGAACCAATCAAGCAAACGGAACAAAATTTAGCATGGTGGTTTTTTACACAAAAATGTTTTCATGTTAAGAATGGAGATCTCTCTCCCATCCTCAGAAGGGGGAGGTCTGACATAAATGTCAGAATATAATTATTTCAAAGAAGTGACCTGAGAAATCCATCACAAATGGAACCAATTAGTATATGGTGGTTTTTTAAAGATGCAAAAATGTCTGATGTTATCATCTGGAAATAAATCCTTGCATAACTCGTACATGGAAGGTTTTTGCAGAAGGAGAGAAAATGTTTCTTAGTGGTGATTTGAGATTCTTCCGTCATATGAGGAGGCGTGTAGAGGCTGCTCTCAACAATGGAACCCAAATTTCTGCATAACTCGAGAAATAATCACAAATGAACCAAATTTTAATGGAGTTTTTGGCATGAAATGTTGTTCAATGCCTTCTCCCTCTAAAAAGGGGGCTCTCATACAAATGAAACAAATTTCAAACTTTAAATATGAGAACTATACCTACTGCTTTGCAAATTTGTATTCAGTGGTTTTTGGGTCCGGAAAAGCATCTTATGATAGTTCGAGAGCCCTCCTGCTTTCGTAAAAGGGTGGGATCCCACAAATGAAAAACAAATTCCTGCATAACTCGAAAACTAATCAAGGTAAATGGAACCAAAATTGGTATGGATGAGTTTTTGAAGGCATGAAATGTTTTTGTGGTAATTTCCTCTCCTCACCATGGCAAAATTCTACACAGAAGAGATAATTTAAGATGAGAACTATCCCACCACAAAAAAAAAATTGGTGCAGAAAGGTGTAGGGGTTCTTGGGTCCGGGAAAGGATCTTATTATAGTTCGACACCCCTCCCGCCTTTAGGCAGTCTATGCAAATGAAAACTATTTTCTGCATAACTCAAGAACTAATGAAAAACAAATAACTAAAATATATGTGGAGGTTTTTGTATATGGAAACAGCCACGGTAGTTTGAGACCCTACAAAAAGAAACCACATCATGGAGGTTTAAAGGCAAAAAGGTTTTCATGATGGTTTCAGATTCTCTGCCCTGAATGTGGGGCTCCTATACAATGAAATAATAAGGTATTCTGTATAACTCGAGAAATAATAAAGCAAATGGAATCAAATCTGGTACGTGGAGGTTTTTGTAGATGGATACTGTTTCAATGCTAATTTGATACCTCTCCCTTTTCTGAAGGGGGGGGGGGGCTCCCACAAGGCAAATGAAACACAAATTTATGCATAACTCGAGAACCAATTCAAGAAAATGGAACCAAATTTGGCATATGGAAATTTTTGTACAGAGAATGAAAAAGTAACAGACCTGCCTCTGAAGAGGTGGGGGCTCAAACAAATGAAACACAAATTCTCTGCACACAACCTTTAGGGAACCAATAAAGCAAATGGAACTAATTTAAATGTGATTTTTGAAGCATTGAGGATATTTTATAGGTTTTTAACTTTCATTCTCTGTGAAAGTATGCCTCATGTACTAAACGCAATTTTCAAAATAACTCGAGTAAGTATTCAATAAATGAAACCATACTGGCATGGGGTTATTGCAAATATAGATTTTTTATTTAGCATGTTCGATTTGCCCGTCTGTTCTGTCTGACTGATCGGAGATAAATTATATATGTGTGATTTTTGGGCTAAAGGCCTCTGCGATTGTTGACTGCTTCTCCTGAAGGAAGGAGGCCTCCATACAAAATGAAACGCAAATTTCACAATAGAATAACTTGAGAATTAATCAAACAAATGGACAAAATTGGTATGCGGGTTTTTTTAACAAAGAAATGTTTCTACAGAATCAAACAATAATTTCAACTCAATCCATACAATGATCCAGAATTAACTGTATTGTCTGCAAGAAGACAGCCCTGATAGAAGTTTGAAACTCCTTATTACTCAAAAACCTCATAAAAAAGCGTCAGTTCTATGTAATGTTCATCTATTTAGTTGTGGCAGCAATGTCATGTACCGGGATCAGCTAGTTGTAACAACTATTTGTTTTGCTTTAATTATGTAATTTCGCTACATGGCTTGGTGTCTGAAATTTATCTTGGACGGGCATAAATCCAACAAACGTAATTAACTTCAATGTTGCTTTCATTTTCAAACTTTTCAAAGCAATAATCAACGAAAATTAGCTGATATAAAAAGTACTGTCTCCAGAACTCAAGCTACCTCACTTCCTAAATAATTCTTCTTACTAATGAATTAATTTGAACATATGAGTGAGCATCAACAAGCTATGTCCTGCCAACATTTGTACAGAAAATTATTATCATCAACTTTCGCTGGGGATTTTTTCTCCTCCTGTCGCAAGTAGATAGCTAACAAATGAGCATAAATTTCACTAATATGTTTTGTCCTTCTCCAGGGAATTTTATTCAAAATGTTCACTTGCGGGCATTGTAACGATACTAGGCAGCCTCTTGATGAAAATTGTGACTACTAGGACTTGTTTCGAACAAGCAGCAGCGGCAACAACTAGAAGAAAAAAGAAAAACGATACCTGTAGGAGCTATTTCCACTTCCGGGGGACACCATATCTGACTGACATTCAATCTTTCCGTAACGCCAACTGATCGACTGATGATAGCAATTTGCTGTTTTCGCTATGCGTTATGTCGTATTTACGTAGCTACATAAGTATACGTGGTATACAGAAAGCAAAATTCAAAACAAAGAAAATAGAAAATGAATCAATAAATGACTGTGTTTCTGTTTGAATTTCATTGACGACAGAAAACAAAATTCAATTTGGTATGGTACAATCAATTTCTGACCGAATAATATTGCCATTTCATGATATACTTCGATCACAGCACAATCAAATGGTCCCTAGGTGCCGATGAAAACATCCGAAAATTTCTCATTTGATCCTAAACTGTAGATTGACCTTCACTGCGGTACCACTCCATTGGGGCGGGACTTGATTTCGCCATCCTTCCGCTGGGCGGTGTACATATTTGCATTCATTTTTATCGTGCTTGTCGGTTGCGCCGGTCGTGACGCAATCCTCTGTTTCAGTTTTTTCCGACCGTCGTCGTCGTCGTCGTCGGTCGTTGCCATCGTCAACCGGTGTCATTTTGAGCTCTTTTTAAAAGCGACTTAAGGAATTGGTATGGAATTTGACTTTTCAGCCAAAAACGATTTCAGGTTGAGGATCCGGCCATCTACCTGGCAGGATCCTTAAATTGAAAGGAAAGATGAGTTTTATGGCATTTGATGGAAGTTGATTTTTTTTGTCTATGGGGTGATTGTTGAGTGATGGAAGATGAACGGAAAGTTTTTCCAATTGCCTTTGTAAAGGCTTCGCAGGAGGATAAAAGAGGTGAAAAAGCCGGCTGTTGACGAGAGATACCGCAGGACGAAGATGACGAATAAAACCATCATGGTTCTTCCAAAGATCACATGCTGTGTTGTCGTTTAAGGGTGCGATGGCGATGAGCAATTATTGATCTTTGAAATTAACCCACAAAAATCCAGATTGTGGTTGTTTGTTCATTTTTTCAAATCTGTTGATTTTATGGCATTTTGGCACAATAAACGTATGCAACGTGGTCTTGCAACCATCGACTAATCGCGTCTTTAAGTAGAAGCTGTTATCTAATGCCAAAACCAGTCCAGTGCTCAAAGCAAGAGAACTTTGAAAAAATTCATACCTGATTTCAAGTACACTGTTTTTTAATTGTCATTACGTTTGAAAATTGGAAATATCCTTAATCTTTATCATCTTGCAATCCTAGGAGTGACAGCAATTTCTTGCTGGAACCAAAGATGTGAAGAAAAGTAGTGATAGGTCCGTAAGAGTACGACAGGTTGTGAAATTGAATAGAAGAAGTTGAAATTGAGCGTATTTGTTTGAAAGGCGATATCCGATCATTATGACAGTCCTCGCCTAGCTATCACAATGCGTGGTTGACATATGGAGAAGGAATCCTCTTGACAGGCAAAAGATTGCCGGCTTGATCGTGCTCATATATCACCAATGGCACAGAGAAGTTCTCTCAGTTCTTTCTTGGAGGTTGTTGGGCAAAATGATTTACATAGAAACATAATCGTGTAACATTAGTAGTTGTGTCTTAAAAATACCTGTATGTGGAAATTGGATTTCTGTCACAGCTAGCCTTTGGGAAGGTAAAACAGAAATTTCACATCACAGGAACTGCTGCCAGGAATCGCTAGAACTGCTAGAACTGGGGCATCCGTAGGACTGTGTATTAGCGCCTATGGTTTGTGCAGATATTGTCTAAACCAGCCACCCTGGCAGAACCGTAAAGTGGAAGTTTACTGCACCGTGTCGTCAACAACCACCAGATAGTTCCGGGACGCATCAAATCCACTGACTTAACCACTTAACTACATGATGTTCCATTCCATGCCATCAACTGATAGATGCGGATCTAGTGGGCTGAATACCTCTTTGTTCCACGTTGTTCAAGCACTCACATCATCTTTAATAACCCCTGCCCATCCCCCACCCCCGCCCCACCTCCTTAAGAACCCCAAAGACATCTGATTCAATTGTACAGTTACGTGCACTAATCACCGCATACAGCCTGAATTGCGGTTGTTAACAAACTGTGATCTCAGTCTGATGATGGCTAGCTCCACCCCCTGCACCCATCATCCATCATCCATCTCTCCACAATGCCGATGGAGTGCGAGGCCGTTAACTCGACCTTTTTGATGGATTCACCACATATCTCCAGGGTGATGTCGTCCGCGAACCCGACTATCTTCACCCTGTTCGGGAACTCAAGCCGTAGTACCTCATCGTACATCGCCCCAGTACATCGGACCCAGGATCGCACCTTGTAGGACGCCTGCGTTGATCTGGATACGTTGTCTGGCCTGCCTCTGTATTGTATACCAGTACGCGATTCTGGAAGTAACTTCCAAGAATCTTGTACAGGTACCAGGAACCTGAAGTCGTTGGAGTGAGTCGGCGATAGCCACCCAACTGGCGCTATTGAATGCATTTCTCACGTCAAGGAGCGCCACTGCACAGTATCGTACTCCTCGCTTCTTGCGCTGGATTGCCACCTCAGCCGTCTTGGTGACGGACAGGATGGCATCCACCGTCGACTTCCCTTTACGGAAGCCAAACTGATTATTAGACAGACCGCCTTCATACCTCTCCGTGTACGTTGTCAGTCTGTTGAGGATTACCCTCTCGAGCACCTTACCCGCTGTATCCAACAGACATATAGGTCTATATGCCGATGGATCTCCTGGTGGCTTCCCTGTCTTTGATAGCAACACAAGGGTCTGAATTTCCCAGGCGTCCGGGAAGACGCCCTCGTCCAGACACTTTTGAATAACCACCCTGAACATTTCGGGATCCAGCAAGATAGCCGTTTTGATGGCCAGGTTCGGTATACCATCCGGTCCCGGCGCTTAGTTCACCTTTAGCGACTTTGTTATAGCAATGAGTTCTTCATTCATCACTGTCGCCTCGTCGCCGGTCCCCGTTGTGCAGTTGTCAATGCCCACGTGATCTCGGGTGCTCGGCTAAGCCGTCCGCCCTTTCGTCGCTATGACAGCGTTAAGGTCTAGGATACTACGCTGGTCACGGGACAAATATACGGCGGCCGGGAGCCATGGACTCGCTTGCTGGCCTTTATCTCCCTCTTTAGTGCGGCGTTCGTGGCGACTAGCGCCCCTCTACGCTCGATTCTCTCGGCGTCTGACTGCGCTCTTTGAACTCTTCGTCTTGCGTGAGGCATGTTCTTCGGAGGTCGGCAATCGACTCCTTCCACCAATACACCGGCGATCTTCCATTCTTCGGTTTGATTTCCCTCGGCATGGTCGCATCGTACGCTCGTGTAAGTGTCGTAATGAGTCGTTTGCCGCAAGGTTCCAGGGTTTCACGTAAGTTTCGTTCGCTCTTAAAAGTTTCTACATTAAATTAGGACGTCCTCCATCTCCGGCGAATGGAGTGAATACTCCTCCTTCCGCACGCTGCCTTGTATTGTGGACGATACAATAATCAACCGCCAAGTGGTCGCCATCATCCACTCTTCAATTGCTAAGCAGCCCAAGACTGCGAAATGTTATATCGATGATCGATTCCGCTCCGTTTCTATGGTAGGTACTCTTGGTACCCATGTTGGGTAGGTCCACATTGAGCCTAGCCAAGGCCTCCAAAGATCCTGGCCTCTGGGATTTTGGTGAGGCGGCTCCCCACTCGAGCGCCCAAGCGTTGAAGTCCCCGCTATTACCAACGGGTTCAGGCCAGTTAGCTCCGATGTCATCCGATCGAGTATATTGGAAAACCGTTCGATCGACCCTCTTGGCAGTGCGTAGCAGCTGCAGAAGAACACTCCATTCACTTTTAAAACAGCGAAGCTTTCGTTTGTGGTAGACATAACCTCCTGAACCGGGTACTTGTCCGTCGTCCATAATGCCGCCATATTAGCCCTGTCCGCGAACCAGTTCCCGTTGCCGGGTGGGATGCGGTATGGGTCGGAAATAATGGCGATATCCGATGCCGACTCGCTAACTGTCTGACACAGCAGTTGCTGGGCGACCTCACAGTGGTTCAGGTTTAGTTGGGTTACCTGCATTACTGTTGGCTCTTTGGTATACCCTTAGCGGCCGGGCACTTTGCCCCCCCCCCCCCCCATGACGTGCTTATCGTCATGTTTCCCGGCGCACATCAAGCATTTGGGGGGGCCTTTGCGGTCCCGCGCCTTGTGGCTAGTGCTGCCACACCTTCTGCACATGTTGCTACGATCTGGGCCTTTGTATTCCCAGGACATGTGCCCGCTCTCTAGGCATCTGAAACATGCCTTTGGCGGCTGGTGTAGGCTTAGTGGGCATATTGACCATCCCACCTTCACCTTCGCCACCTTCAACGCCGCGTCCGCGTCGACTGCCGCTACCCTCATGGTTGCAACTTGGGTCCCAAGTGGACCCTTCCTCAGACGAATGTCTGCTGCTGCAACATCGACCTTGCACTGTTCCTTCAGTGCAGTGGAGATCTCGTCTGCCTCGCTGATCTCATCCAGGTTTTTACACTGGATCGTCACCTGCGAGACGAGGGCGCGCACCTCCACACCCTCACCTAAGGCCTGCCTTGCCAGGTCTCTATACGCCGGGCCCTTTAGCGTTGTCGCCTTTTTTAACTCCAGGAGCATCGGCGCCTAAACCTGCCAGTTTAGCGTCCCCGCGCATCGTTTTCAAGACCTCCGAGTACTTGGACACGTCGGTCTTCACGATGAGGGCCTCTCCGCGGTTCCGCTTGCGAGCCACCTGTCGCTTATCTTTTTCTTTTCTTGTCCTATTTCCCTTTTTTCGGACCTTGTTCCATTGGCTTTCTCTGCCACGTCTGGGGTCGTCGCTCGTCCCCCTCTGGTTATCGCTGTCGTGGTCGGGGCCCCGCCGTTCGGGCCCCCTTCGGCGCTTGAGACCACTCTCGAGCTGGGCGTCGCGCCTTTCGCGCCGGGGCCTCTCTTTTTGGCAGCCGGAACTGGTCGCGAGGATGGACCCTCGGATCCCGCCGCCACGTTCGCATGGGTTGGATCCCCTCTTGGGGCATCCGACACGATGCGCTTCTTTGAAGCGCCAGGTGCCATTTCGCCCGGGGACTGCCTAGCCCGCTTGGAGGTCCCTGCCCCCATGGATAGGGTGGACTCTCAGACGGAGACGGATACGTCCGTCTGCATCTGCTGAGGCTATGTCCCTTGCCCTCTCCGTCGCAGCTAGCCTTGCCAACTCTTTGGCACTTTGTTCCGGCTAGGAGCTTGGCCTCCAGCTCCTCCCTCTCTTTGCACGCAGCTTGCACTGTCATGCGCAGCCTCAAAAGCTTAGTTTGAGGTCCTTAGCAATGTTGTTACGCGTCGACGTGAAGTCGATTATCGCGTCCAACTGCTTGGACACCTCCATCACTTTAGGAAGGGTTTCCCGCATCCTGTCCATGGCCCGGATGAGTCCTGGCCCATCCATGACCACGCCTAGCCTGCCACCTGCCTCTGATGCCGTAGCACTGCCGCACGTGTCACTTACACCCGATTCCACCACTCCTCGTGGTGGGGACCTCGCTAGGCCGCCTTTAGCGGACGGATTCGCTTTCCCTCTCTCCTGGTTTTTATTTGTTTCCTCCATTTTTTTGGGTCCCCCCTCCAGCCGCTATCCAAACCCACGTGGAGTAGTCGCTATTGTGATCCCATGGTTATCTATGCAAGCAGGAAGGCGCACATCAAGCATTGTGGGGGGGGGCTTTGCAATCCCGCGCCTTGTGGATAGTGCTGCCAGACATTATGCACATGTTGTTATCTGGGCCTTCTTACTCCCAGGACATTTGCCCGCACTGCCGCTACCCTCATTGTTTTCCACCTGGGTCCCGAGCGGACCCTTCCTAAGACGTATGCAGCAACCTAGACCTTGCACTGTTCCTGGAATACCAGGTGTGTACCGATCTGTCTGTGGGACACAGGCAGGTTTTCAGTTCCCAACCGGGTTTCCAATAAACACTTGATGGATTGTGATGAAATTTGTCCAACTAACATTGCGATCTTATTTAGCTAGTTTCAGTCAAAATTTCAAATTGACAAATTTTGACTTACACTGTAAAAAGGTTCAAGGCAATCATTGTATTCCCTTTTTTCAAGTACAGCTTTAAATGAATGTCCTCTAAACCAAATTAACGCGAAAATATTTTTCTCAGACCACTATGGCGTTATCAGAAAGAAAAGTTAAATTAAAAGTTTAGATTGGACATTTTTAACTCTTGAAATAGTTTTTTAGTAAATCTGATTTTAGCAGGATAGAAGTGCTTTATTTTAAAATTGTTGTCAAATTAGTAAATGAAGTATTTAATTGTGTGACGCCGCCCATGCAACTTTACCATTTTGTCTTTGTACTGGGATAAATTTCACCAAATTAGTGAAAACTTATTACAATCAGTGATGTCCATATCCTCAGCGTGGTGAAGAGAGATTTTAATTTGTCCACTTTACTACCTCCACGAGAGCGCTTCTCTCTTCTTTATAATCACTACCGTGTACGTATACGGGTAGCGCATGTGAGTGGAAAAAATTGTCTATATTCACACAACACTCGATCGCTCTAGAATCAGAAGAAAAGCTCTCAAATCCACAGATGTGAATGCAAGTTAAATGGCGTGGGCTCTTATGCTAATATACAGCAGTGATTACAAATTTGCTTTTGCTCTACAGTGCGTGGCAGCGATCGCAGAGATAGAGCCTTTGGGCGAAAACAAGATGAAGGAGCACGCGGAGAGCGAGTCGTTTAACAGAGAGTTATTCACTCACTCCAAGCCATCCCATTGCCAGGCGCACACTTTCACTCTGTCTATCTACCACCGAATAAAGAGAACTTTGCTTTATGTGCTGGTGAGGTCTGAACGCATTCTACTCGTGAGGATACTATTTGTAAATCTCACGCACCGGCGTAACATTGGCACGAAATGCCATCTCTGATGGCTTAATGAGGCCAGTCCGGCAAAGCAATGCTGGTTGAAACAAAAATCAGCAACGTTTGTCTTTCGATAGGCATAAGTCGCTGCGTGCACCTGAGATGGTCGACAATAGTTTGATGTTTGAGAATCAACAACTGATTGAAGAAACTAATTCTTCTAGGTCTTTTTTTATTTAGGGTAACTTGTTCACTACAGCAGGTGCACATGTGGACGAATCAATATTTAAATTGAATCTGATTCGAAAAGTCCAGAATAGGTTCAATTTTAAGGGTTCAATCAATCTGTAGCACCTGTTTTCTGTAAACAAGAATTTCTGTTTTATAATTCTTCGAGCGTAGTCTCTAAGTCTTATGTAGGTGAAATATTGCGCAATGGAGCTGAAAATCCTGTCCATTCACTATATGTCAGAAAATGTGATCAATCTCTGCTCTCTTGCAAAATCACATCGAACGACAGTTGAACAGCTTTTTACTGATGATGATGATGATGATACTACCATCTATTGCTAGCAAGAGTAACTTTCCATAGCAGTGGAATAATCTGAAAAACGATTAATTCAGGATTCTATTGTTGTTTGTGATCCTCAAGCTCCTGTATGAAGGGCAAAACACGTTGTAGGTGGACCCGTAAGTAGATACATCTCGCAGAATATAGGAAGAGAATCTCCTTCCAAAAGCAAGTTCACATCCACAGCACTAGAATCGAACCCTTGATTGGTACCAGAATAAAGAGGCCGCCCTCGTTCCGCGAAATGTTACCAATGCTCCCTATCCAAATCGTTTCACTTGGGTGCCCTGGTTGGTCCCTAGCTTTTCCCATTATTTGTTATTTAATGTAATGTTATATTTAGTATATTTGTAGTGGTCATTTGATTGCTTACCTTGTTAGTTAATTTGGCTGAAAAGTAAGGGTTGTTTAT
The DNA here is from genome assembly GCA_034211315.2 of Aedes japonicus. Lineage (NCBI taxonomy): Eukaryota > Metazoa > Arthropoda > Insecta > Diptera > Culicidae > Aedes > Aedes japonicus. Next base: position 11,369 of record JASCZW010003863.1, read on the forward strand.
TATTCTTTATTATTGTAACTGTCTGTCAGGATCAAGGATAACATTGTAATAGCAAAGTTTGTCTTTGAGTGCACTTAATTTTTGGATTTCAGTTACTTGAATTGTGAAAAATACAGTCAACATCAAAGTTTAATAATTCATTGTCGTTTTGTGTACCTTTGACTAAATTGTTTTCGATAGTGAGTATCTCTTTTTTGTATGACATGTTTTCTGATTGCTGTAATTTTTTTCTTGGTTCGTTCCTCATTTTTAATCATAGATTTTAGGCGTGATGTGCAGTAAGTCGAACTGCTTTGTAGTAAAGTTAAGAAAAATGTATACTTGTAATATTTGCTTGAGTCTATTTCGTTTATCCCATTCAACCCAAAAAGAGAATATTAAAATTCGTGAAGAACTCATTCCCCTGAAGTTACTTTATTCCTACTCATTGATGAACCTATTAATATGAAATCTTTATGTTGTTTTTGTTTTTTGGTTTTTGATTAGGGTTCTTACTAGAGTTCTAGTATTTAAAAATTACCTTTTGTATTTAGGTCTGATATTTCTTATTATTGTTTTTTTTCTTAAGCCTAAGATTAATACCTAAAGAATTATTTATATTAATTTAGTATTAATGTAATTAGACTTAGTATTTTGTGCAAAGTTTTTTTGTACATATGTATGTATTTTTTCATGTGCTTCGTATCTTGAATAGTGTATCTTTTTATACTTATATTACAATCCCAAAAAACAGTTAACCAAACCTACCTAAATCAATTTATACCTTCTTATTCTTGTGTCATTCTTGTATAATTATTTAACCCTATTTTTCAGTTCTTTGTGTTTCTTTTCCAATGTTTGTACTTTTTTGATTTTTCATTTCTTCTTCCGATGTTTCTCCGTCAGAAATTGCGCTTTTTGATTCTTTGTATATTTCTTCTGCCTTTTTTTTTAATTTCTCCTTATCCCTTCGCCAATCGTTTCCATTCTTCACTGCTTACTTCCCTATATCTACTCAATTCTTGTTCTAGCGAGTCTTTCCACACGTTGCCAGTTGCCACGTTTCCAGTTGAACAGCTTCTTACTCCTCCAAAACAGGAGAAACCTAACCAATGCTGAAAGAAAGACTTAAAATCCTTGCTATTATTTTTTTAAATTCAAGCTCCTCTATTCTGTTGGATATACTGTAACATCCCTCTTTAATCTACCATCATGTTTTTTGTTCTTGGTGTTTTTTTTTTTCTAATCTGCTCGCATCAAACAACAACTGCATTCACCTTTATTTTATTTTTTTCTCACTCGTTGCATCCACCAAGACCACCAAGACGCAAGATGAGATCAAACAAACTTCAACGCGATACGACCCCCCCCTTCTTGCCCCCTCCCTCGGATAGCATCGATCGTCCTAATATTTGCTTGCGTCGGACATCCATCACTTCCAATCAGGAGAAGACGTTTCGGTTGCATTCTACAAGTCGAATGTTTTCCATCATGAGAAACAAGCCACCACCCTCGGGCCCCCACCTTGCTCTGCTTCCGAGTTCCGAGGAGAAGTCAAGTTCTGATTGAATTTCTTAAGCATCCCCTTTGATGATGCTCCGCGTGAAGCTGTTGAAGCGTATTAAGTAGTTTTTTTGCATGCTTTTCATTTTCTTATGCCGGGGTGCCGCCTGTTGCCTTGCCGCACACTTTGCACTCTGGCGACGACGCGGGCGAGAGCACGTTCTTTAACACCGGTCGGTCAGCCATCAGGCCAACGTGGTGGAAAATCTGTTTTGATTGGCAATCAAACGGCAGGGAGAAAAGAACAAGTTGTTTTTGCTGCTTTGCGTGGAGTTTTTTCTTTTCTTTCTTCTGCTTCTCCTAATAGAATAGAGGGTGAAAAGTTTTTGAAAAAATCACGTTTTGTTATTGATGGAAAGTTTGCCCGTTGGATATTGATTCGATGTTTTCTTTTTCTGTTTCTTTCGTTTCAGGTAAGCTACTTTAAGCCGGGAATCCTGACGAGGGTCAACAGGAAAACGAAACCTTATAAGGTGGCATCAGGTACGAGGGTGATAAATGCAAACAAAATATATCCACACTTGAACAGAATGGGTTCGGTTGTAGACCTTCTGTTTGTATTTGCTTACCACGTTTCAGATAAGTCAGGATGGCCGAGTGGTCTAAGGCGCTACGTTCAGGTCGTAGTCTTCTCTGAAGGCGTGGGTTCGAATCCCACTTCTGACAAATATTTTACCATTACGTAATTAGATTGCTAACATTTTGGCAGTTACAGTAGATCGTTAATATATGAGATATTAAATTAATGTTAAGATTATAAATTTAATATTGAATGTTTCGCAAAATAACTTAAAAGTATAAATAAACTCGTATTGTGACACGTAATCGAAAATAATTATCATTGTTCGATAATGAAATGTAAAACCAATCAACCATACAGTCACAACAACAACTTTTGCAGCAAGCACTAAAAATAGATTCGAACGCAAAGCGAGATTGAGTGTAGTTTGCATCCGTTGTTTATTCTTTATTCCTTTTACAGAAGAGTGGTGGCATGCTTGCCTGGTACTTATTTGGCTTTGGACAACAAAAAGGGACTCAACCGAAACTTGGTTTCGATCCGCCACCCTACTCTTATTGGAGACATTCCTGGTCGCCCAACCCACTCGGCCATATCAACGGATGTATTAAGGGTTGCTAAAATCCAAACACTCTCCATTGGTGTTTTCGTAAATGAAATTCATTGGTAGGAAAAAGCTGCCAACGTAAAATCAATAGAATTTTTCAATTAATTAACTTTATTGTTCCTTATTATTCTTATTGGTAACTCTGATTAATAATGGTGGTAGAGGAGTACGCCGATGTAAAGCAACTTTTTTTTTCGAATTATTTCATGAATTTTCCTCAAACGCCAAACCACCGACGCAAAGTTATAACATCTAAATTAGACTAATGCCAAGTATCAGCAACGATTTGAATTAGGAGTTATCCATATACCACGTGGACTGTATTTGACCGATTTCCGACACCTCCTCCCTCTGCGTGGGCAATCATTCATATAATTTTTCAATAGAACGTATGGATCGTGGACACTTGGCAACCCCCCCCCCCCTCTTCCAAACTGTTCACGTGGTATATGGATGGCCCCTTATTGTGGTTGTTATTTTTCAGAAATCGATAATTAAAGGCAAAAAAGTAAAGTTGCTTCTTATCGAAATATACTGATAATTAAAGGGTGAGTGGATAATTATTGCGACACTTTAGATAGCTTTGTAAATCGGCTATACATAGTTATCGAAATAGAAACCAAACTTCTACAGTAGCTCAGTAAATACATCAGTTACACGGGAAATTATTTATTATTTAAAATGAGAAAAACAGGTCATGATTTCATGCATATGCTGTGTTTTTGTGTTACGAAACATGAATTAATAAAATAAGATGAGATTTAGTTTCCCGATTTTTCATTCATAAAAACAGAAATGGATTTGTTTCCGTGTAAATTTAAGGATCAGCTTGAATAAAATACTCGACATTTGCGATTGACGCTATCCATCGGAGCCTGTAAAGTCGTAACCGGAAAGTTTTCCTCAGTTTTTTTGGTCTTTCGAAGTTCGCGCCATGGATTTTGGTCTTCCGAAGTTTGGACCATGATGAAGTCCAATGACTAAAATATTTACCTGCACTTAGTAATTCAGAAAAAGCACCAAAAAATGAAAAAAGTGCCACTAAATTATTAAGGCCTGTACCAACAAATAATGTGTGATCAGCATTAAAAAATTAGGAATGAGCAATAAAAGATGAGAAAAGATCTTCGGATAATCTAATTGTGACCGGTAAATCTGTCAAATAAAGCAACAGCTATTAGTATATGTGCAATTAAATATGGCAGTATTTCCGCCAAATTATGTAATTTGAGCACTAAACTATTCGCATATGTCTTTCAATTTTATTGGATTTTCCCATAAAAACAGTAAAATGAGCAATGGATAAATAAATAACCATATAAATATCCATTGCTCATTTTACTGTTTTTATGGGAAAATCAATAAAGTTGAAGACATATGCGAATGGTTGGTGCTCAAATTACATAATTTGGCGGATATACTGCCATATTTAATTGCACATATACTAATAGCTGTTGCTTATTTGATAGATTTACCGGTGCTGATCGAAGATCTTTTCTCATCTTATGTGCTCATTCTAATTTTTATGCTGATCACACATTATTGTTGGCACAGGCCAATAATTAGTGGCACTTTTTCATTTTTATTAGCTCAAACCTCTCTTTTAATTGATGATTAATTATGCTGCCGAAGTCCAATAGGGTTCAGACGGAGTTCATGACAGTTTGGTGGCTTCATGTCCTTCGGTACAATCCACGAATTAGCCGCATACCCCTTTCTCTGTTTTGGAGTAGAGGTATGAAGCCTAATCGGGTCACAAACACAGTTTTTTGGTCGTGGTGTCTCAAAAACTACAAAAGTTTAGTAAATCCCACCGATTAGGGTGCCTTCGGTCACAAATGGTTCACTCCACTTGTCGTTAGTGCATATGGCCTACCAAATCGGGTACTTCGACGCTAATTTTGCCAGCTTCTTCCGTTTGAAACCGTGAATCAATCCGAATAGTTTCTTAGTCCGAAATTCTTGGGCGAAACTTTGCGAAACATAACGCTGTTTGGCCAAGACCCGCGTTGAAATCTTCGGATTCCGCTTGAAATGAGCAATCAGCGCTCTCTCGGGTTAATTGCGCATTGATTATGGGTTTCGTCTGGCGACTGACGTCTGTTCCTAAAATCTCTGGACTCTTCAGCCGTTCGAATGAAGGATATTCATCAGTTTTCCCAAGACACGATGCGGCAACCCAGGATTTTGCATGTGGGTGAAGAAAATCCTTTCCCGAAAGATTTGCTGATTTTCATATATTTTGAACCGAATCTCACTATCAATTCTAAAGCAAATTTTCAATAGGTCGTAAGTAACATAAAGACTGTATTCGATGAAATTCGGACACACGCAATTGTTCGTAACTTTTTAGCGTGTGGGTAAAAATTATTAAAATTTCAACTGAATGTATTTCATTGTGTTGTGTCAATTGTGTAATGAGTTTCGTGAAAATCGGTCGAGTGATTTCAGTGATGGCTTCGAATGAAGAAATAGTGCGCCAACAAATTTTGGGCACTCACTTCGAAAACCCAAACGCTTCTCATCGATGGATCGGAAAACAGCTCGGAATCGCACATTCAACCGTATCTCATGTGATCAAAACGTTCAAGGACCGTAAGACAACCAAGCGGAAAAAATGGTAGTGGCAAAAAACGTGGCACATCAAATCCGGAGAAGGCCAGGATGGTATTGAACCAATTTAAGCGTTATCCCAACATTTCGATCAGGGATGTTGCGAAAAAGGCGAAAGTTTCAGTTTGTTTTGTGCAGAAAACAATGAAACGTTCTGGATTACATGTGTACAAGGTCCAGAAGGCACCGAACCGGAGCGATAAACAGAACTCGGTGGCCAAAACTCGTGCAAGAAAACTGTACAGGGAGTGGCTCACAAAACCGTTCTGCATTGTGATGGACGATGAGACCTACATTAAAGCCGACACCAAACAAATGCCAGGACAGGAACACTACGTCGCCACCTCTAAGTTGGCCGTTCCGGAGAGTGTACGGAAGAAGAAACTGTCGAAATTCGCCAAAAAATTCCTTGTCTGGCAAGCGATCTGTGGATGTGGCAAAATGAGTCAGCCCTTCATCACCTCTGGGACCGTCAACGGACAAATCTACAAGGACGAATGCCTCCAAAAACGACTTCTGCCCTTCTTGAGATCTCACGATGGCCCGACACTGTTTTGGCCGGATTTGGCATCTTGCCACTATGCCCGGCCCGTCTTAGACTGGTACAAAGATAATAATGTAGTTTTTGTACCAAAAGACGTCAACCCTCCAAACACTCCGGAACTTCGCCCAATTGAAAAAATGTTGGGCAATCATGAAGGCAAAGCTCGTTAAAACTCCAAAACTGATAGAAAATGAACTTGAACTAAAGAAAGTGTGGTTAAAAGTAAGTAAGCAAGTCGGTCCTATCATTGCCCAAAATTTGATGAAAGAGGTCAAGGCAAAGGTGCGGGCATTTGGGTTGGGAGAAGAGGTTCAATAAACCAATGATGTCAAAACTTAACCATTTAGTAGTACTTTATTTCCAGAAAGTTTGAAAAAATCAGGCTCAAGGAAAATTTTTGGTGACCTATTTGTGTGTCCAAATTTCATCGAATACAGTCTTTATTATGGAAAACAATTTATCCACCCTTATGAAATATCATATATTAAATGTTAACAATGATCTACGATGACACAAGAGATGATGTAAACTACCATTGTCCTCACTATTCCATTCAAATTCTCAATTATTTTTTCAAAAGACCACCCTAATGGAATAAAAATGTGCAAACCCTAATAAAATATCATGAATCTAGATTAGAAAATGGCCTACCTCTTATGAAAGAGTTGTTGAAATAATATTGCTTTCAATAAATAAAAAAAAGTGAGCATTCTTAAGGCGATATCACTTATTACATGTTGACAGTGGCTAATGATGATTTAAGAGTTGTTTCAATCCTATTATCTTCTACTTTTCTTTCAAATTGAATTTTTATTTAATAAATTTTTCATCAAAAAGGACCACCCTGATGAAATTTCGCATATAATATGTTAGCAGTTGCCAACGATGATGTAGGATATGTTTCAATACTATTGCCATGAATATTTCAGCAGTTAAATTCAAATAATTTAAGTAAAATTAATTTCCCTCTCCCAACTCAAAAATGGGCTAGGTCCCAGAGCCGACTTTAAAAAAAAAAATTTTAAGCTCGACGTTTCATGCATTTCTTAGACCTTTGGCATAAAAAAAATCGATTTCGGAAATTTTCATGGGTCAAAAAACTTTAACCGCTTTGGGGTTCCACTTAACGAAGTCCGATTGAGCATGGGGACTTCTTTTGAGGGGACTTTTGAGCACTATACTTTTTTGAAATTCGATTGTCAAGTTTTTCCCATACATTGGATTGGCACCCTAATGTATATATACAGGATGCGGCAGAAAATAATGCGAAAATTTGTTCTATTTCTTTCAAATCCCATTTTCAACTAATTCAAGCAATAATATCAACATTTTTCGAGTGCAGTTAACTTTATAAAGTCTTTTGAACAAATTTATTCAATGTGTCCTCCATTTTTATTAATAACATCCTCGAGCCGACGCCGAAAGCCAGAGCATGCCTTTCGGACGTAGCTCTCCGACATTGACTGCCAAGTGAGTATTGATTTTAACTCCAGCATCAATGAAAACAGGAGGCATTTTCAAACCGTTGGACGCCACCAAGCCAAACATCATGACACCAACCGGATGTTTGGTTTGAAATTTGAATTTAACTTTTTTCCGGAACGTTCTCCATTTTTTGGGGTGTTGGCCACAGCATCGATGCTGAAAAGCTTTTCGTCGGAAAACAGGATTATCATTTTTTCGTTCTTCAACAAGGAAAGCAATCTCTTGGAACGAGTCACTCGTAGTTCCTTGACCCAGTCCGTAATCAAGTGGCGTTTCACTCTGTCTCTGGAAGATGAATGCAGGTCTTCTTTGATGATTCTCCGCATGGATTTCTCCGAACTATTGGCTTCCTTTGCAAGTTTTCTTATGGAACGCACCGGGCAGCGAGCAATTTTTGCATGAACCGATTTGATCACGTTTGCCGTGCGTGCAAAGCGCGGACGTCTGCTTCCCGGTTTCCGCTGCTTAGGGTCTTCCTACAGGAACTTTTTATTGCGGTAAACTGTTGCAAAATGGTACCCTACCACCTTGTAAATCTCTTTCGGCTTCTTCCGTACGAGCAACAAAGTGGTGATCACTTCTTTCGCGAACATTTTGACGAATTTGCAATAAAACAAATAGAATGTTTGGATGCAGCAGTTTAAAGTAGACATAAACAAATACAATTTCGACAGAAATTAGTCACTAGCTACACGAATTAACCCAGTACTCAAGTTTGAACATTTTCGCATAATTTTCTGCCGCACCCTGTATAGTACTTTTGGGAGAAACACATAACCTATCCAAATTACCAAAATAGACGTAAAAAAACAATTTCTGATGGACAAGCTAGAACGCCCCCTCCCACATGTTTTAAAAATAAAAATTGCCTCGATTATGAAAATACAGGTCAGAAGAGGTCAAATAAATCGAAAATTCATATTTAGCTAGTTTAGGCCACAACTTTATATAGAGCCGTACTATTTTGAAACTTAATAAAACATTACTACGAAAAGCAATAAATTTATTAAGACTTTATCTTTCTATTAAGCGTAGGCTGAATATAGGAATAATGAGATTAATATAGGAACAGTAACCACCTAATCCTCTACCTATCTCTGGTGACTTGGAATTGGATGAATAAAGTAAAAAATATGTTTACTGTTGCCTATTAATCACATTGTTCCTATATTCATCCTACGCTAAATCAAGAGGTTGGAGCTCAAACAGATTGTTTTCTTTGCCTAATGATATTTGCTATCATTTCACAAACTTAATAAATATCATTTTACAAACATAATAATCACCTCATGAAACATTCCTGTATTTTTCATTAGAATTAATTGCGAAACGATTCGATGCATGTACGAATATATACCCTATATTTTAAATCTGTTACCCTAGTTTATCGAAAGTTTCATTAAAAATAGCTGTCGAGTTAAATTAATATTGTATTTCTCGAAAATTTAAGCTGGTTTATTATTTGCTAAAAAATCATCATAAAGCATCATAGAAATACGTACGAACTCCACAATCATATTTATAATTATGTAGCCTCGATTATTCGTACACGACATTACACGTTTCTAATGCTGATACTTCGAAACTGACAATTCAATCACGAAACTCAATACCATACCAATAATACCAATTCGTTAAAATTGGGGCATTTTATTTTAGTCGTCTTTAAGATATATCTGAACTTAATTTCAACTACGATAACAAAAGTATCTAACAAATTGATCTGAAAATTGTACTTCACATTTCGCACTGCACAAATAGAAGATCTTCCCATGAAATTAGAGGAAATTTAAATGAGAACGATTATTTTCTCTCCTGAAACCCTTCAGCTTTATTATTGCGTTCGATAAGTAGTCTCCATCTCTATTAAAAGCCCTTCATCCCCAAACTACACCATCTTTTCCTTCTGATCTCTTTTTTTCCTCCTCCAAACGCCAAAGGGCGTTGTTTTTAACAGCTTGCAATAGAGATTTTCCCACTCTGATGCCCTTTCTGATCCCCACGATGCAGCCACTGCGGTATAAATGTTGGTTTTCGGTCGGTTCCTTTCTTCCATCATCAGCATCGCTCTGCCCTGCGAGACTTTTACTGAACGTAGCTGATCTGACAAGAACCCGTCGTCGTCGTGGTCGTCGTTTTCGCATAACATCACTCATCCAGCCAACCAACAATATAGAAGGTACCTAGTGGCAGCAACAGAGTGAGAGAGGTTTTAGAAATTGGGATCACGATAACACAAAGACGATAAGCTCTCACACCCCTCTAGTAAGAACTTTCACGTTTCGTCCCGGTTCCGTGTGTGGGCCCTGGCCGAGGAACCGGGGGTTGAAAACCAACCGAGCTCGTCAGATTGGAGAAAAGCGATGAAATGAAAACAACCAAGTGTCGGCATTGGAGTTTGGTGGCGAACTGTGCGGAAAACTGGCTGGCTGCATCAACGTCAGGGAAGCGTTATGATGATGCTTATTGAAACGTTTTTGAGTAGTGTGTACCAACCACCTCGAGTCGAGTTCCCCCTCACAGTCAGGCGTCTCCTCATGCGTCCTCCTAGCTGGTCGGTACGGGATGACCTCCTCTACTGCGATGGTTTCTGTGGTTTGCCAGTAGCTACTGCGGGTGCTGTCCAAGGATTGCAGAGACAAACGGTGGGATCTTTGTGGTGGCTAAAAATTTGATTCTTAATATGAAAGCTTGAAACGTCGAATAAACGGAAAAAGAAGTAGGCTTTTTAAAAATTGACGAAATTCCTCATGTTGTTGGAAGACTTATCATATTTTGCTTTTTAACTTTCTCAATTAACTACTATCTTTAATTTCAATAGATTTTAAAAAAAATATCAGGACACCTCAAATCAAGATTTTGGTGAAATGCTCGCTGAAAACGAACGAAAACGTGCTCAAGCGCGAACCACAGAACTCTACACTTTAACACTTTACAACATTTCTTGCACTTCAGGATCAACCGATTGGAGATTATATATAATAAATACGAATCACTGTAGTACTTTTCATTTACATAAATATGTACACTATAATATAAATCATTCATAAGAATGGGAAGGACCACCAGGGCACCCGATTGAAGCACTTTGGATGGGGAGAGTGGGAATACCAACTCCCCATTGCTAACAGTTTGTGAATAGAGGGCGGGCTCTTCTTCGCATGTTAGATGGCTTGCTCTTTTGACCAACTATTCAATCTTGTTGTTGGAAGGAGATTCTTTATATCCATGTGGAAACGTATAAGTGATGTTGCCCATGGATCCACCCAACCCTTTTTGGACCTTCATACAATGCAATGATTTTGATAATCAGTGGTTGTTAAAACTTAATGAAGTCTAAGAGAGAGGAGAGTCCATTGCTGTCGGACTTATTTTCCGTGCTACAATGGGTGGTATTACATATCATACATAACTACTATCTTTGCATAAAAAATGGAATGATTGGAATTCGTCTTTTTCCAAACACACAAAAAACTACGAGCGATAGACATTTGTAAAATTTATATTTGGCGAGCTGCTCTTGGCTTGCTTTATAGTTGCGCTTCGGAATGAATTAGAGACCGTTTAAATTTCCGGGCCTTGTTTGAAATTGTACAAAATGTTTAAGGTATGCGGCGAAGGGAAAGCTGAAACTTGTTTAGCTACCACTGGCTTCCAATTCACAAGAATTTGGAATGGTATGTTAGATATATTCAATCCAAAAAATTTTTTTAGCTGAGAAAATCATATTTGTCGTCCTAAAAAGCACGGTTTTCAAATTTTCCATGTTTGAGCGATGTTCTTTGGACCTGTCGTTTTCCCAATCACATCTTTACTAACATTGTGCGACCATTCATGAAACAGCAATACTAGCGTCATATTGGCAATAGTTGTTAGCAGATAATTGAAATCGTGTGAGTCTCGATTGCCGATTTTAAAGATGATCAGTGCCAAGCTTCCGCGTGGCAATCGGACATCGTTGCTGCAGGTGGGATCGGCCATAGTAACCGCAAAGCTGACCTACGGTATAGGCTTGGTGAGCCAAGGAGGGCCAGCAACTTTGCAGACCCTTGCTCCTCCATACTATTCAATTGGTTCGGTATGCCTCCGGAGCTTTTGCGACCAATCTGACACTCGCAATCATGGCCGAAGCGGGAACTCTGCCGTCTATAGTGCGGACTGCCATTCGAATAACTGTGAAGAATCGTGGCAACATCACCCTTCCGTTGATTTAACGAGCCTTGAACTGCCTTGAAGAGTTGTCAGGTACAGCGCTCCCCGCTGTCGGTTAGCTTGTTAGACATCGTGTGTGATCGTGTGTGGCACGCACGAAAGCCTACGATTGTGTGGAATGTAAAGAAATACATACGAGCCAGTGGCCCTCCCGAGAAAATCCGCCCAATTGTGCAACATTTGCTGAACACCCGTTTTCAGCGATCGACTGTCGTCAACACTGATGGTACTAATTGTGAAGATACGGGTGGGGGCCGCATTTTTCAACAAAGGAATTGCTGGCACCTACAGTCTTCCAAGAGAATGCAGCGTCTTCTCTGCGGAAGTGTACGCTATAAAGATGGCTGTCACGATCCCGAATCAGAATTCCGAGTTGGTTGTCCTATCGGATTCTGCTAGCTGCCTACTGGTATTGGATGCGGGGAAATCTCGACACCCGTAGATCCAAGAAGTGGAAGGAATAGCGCGGAACAAACCTATAACCTAAGAAAGCCCGTCGAAATCAGTGGTATTTCCGAAGCCGATCGACTAGCCAATGAAACCAGGAGGGAATAGGCCACCGATATACCAATTCCGGGAGAAGATGCTCTGAGAGAAGTTAAACAACTCATCATTGGATAGTTTTCCTTTAAAGCAGGAAGATTTAAAGGAAAACTATTAACGTATTAACACTTAAAATCATTCATGCTAAACTAAGAAACGGTCTAAGAAAAGAGAAAGTTATTCCTACGTTTCTGAGGATTTTCTGTTATCGCCAGTTCACTTGATCGTTCATAGAACTCCACGATCAAACTGCGGACTCAATCAATTATATTAGTATGGTGATTGGGAATCGAAAATCTTTTACAGTTCAATAGAGAACAACTGGTGCAAATAGGGTCAAAGTAGTCGATCACGTTCAGAAGTAACGTAAAATGGAACTCGAAGGAAGAAAAAATGTCGTGCAGAGGTGCGAATTACTATTAACTGGTCTTGCTAATGTTGCTAGTCAATGCATTTTCTACACACAATAGCATTGATGGTGGTGGCTAGATTTCCAACATTAAACTAATGAAAATAACGCAAATATAAGGTGATGTCGTTTGCAGAGTAAATTTACTAGATGCCAAATATTTTCCTATCACAGACTTCAACTATAAGTAAGTATACAGCAGTGAACAATATAAAAGGGATACACCTTCACAAAATGCTTCATTCAATCAACAGTCTTGGAGCTGTTCATTTCGGCATCTTCAGCACTTTAGGCAGTTCGCCGAGTGCTCAAAACCTACAGCGAAGCCTGAGCGTGGAGAGGAGTCAGCGGATCTACAAAAAAACTGATACCAGTGATCGTCAGCTGCGCAGCAAGGTGTTGAGGTGCGTTAATGTCAACCTCAGTCTTTCCATCCGAGATGTGGCCAGAAGGTACAACAGGCCAACTTTTAAACGGTGCGGAACATCCTTGCCAGGAAAGGAAAAAAGTCGTACAATTCCAGTAAACATTCGAACCGGCACATGAAGCAAAATTCCGTGACCAAAAAGCGGGCAAGGCTCTTGTACGACCGTGTTTTGAAAAAACACAAGCTGGGTAGATTCCAGTTTGTGTTTGCCGACAAGTTCGTGAAGAAGGCCATGATTTGGCAACCGATTTGCAGATGTGTCCTGAAAACGGAACTTACGCCACATCCTCGAGGATGACATTGCAAGTTTACATCGAAGAATGCCTGAAAAAGCGTGTATTGTCGTTCTCCCGCAAAGGTTAGGGGCAAGGTGATCTTTTGGTGATCTTTTGGCCCGATATCCGGCAATCACTATCAACATCAACGTCTCTAGAAAACTAACAAGCTTCACAAGATATCACCATTCTTGAGACGTTGATGTTGATATAGTGATTGCCGTCGATTTGTCTGCATAAAAGTTACTTCGTCTGCAAAACCATCGAACTGCGTCAACCGGAAAATTGTGCGCTCTGCGCGTTGAAGTTCTTCACGATCAAGGATGAGTGAAACATTGGTTTCTTTTCTACGGCGTTTCCGCTTCAATTGCTTGACAAAACGATGGATGTATGCGTCTCGCAGACGTTCCGTTGTTCCTTCTCGATGAACGTGCGCGGGTCCAAGTTCCTCCGCTCTTTGATCAGGGTTCGCCTTCTTTTGCGGCCACTGGTCTGAGAGTTCGCAGTGGCCCGCAGAACCATCGTTGGCTACGATAGATTCTGGGCCCATGTTTCTACTTTGTGGCATAGTCTGCCTTGTTTAACCGTGATATCGCCATTCTTCTACCATCGAAAAATCCAAGTTTTTAGATACACGTCCCGCATCGAATTGTCGATCGTTGATATGGAATGGCAGCCAGGAAAAAGCCATTCTCCGCAGTTTGGTTTTTAATGTACTGAGCCGCAGCAGGCGTACATGTCGAACGTTCCACCGTCTATCACATATACGTCTTGGATGGTCAATCTCGAAACTGGAACCGTAGTGCCTGCTTGTCTTCCGGTCTGATTTTGAATTGGTGGAATATCTCTTTAACTTCGCCACTGATTGCAATTTTGCGATGACAATATTGAGACAGAACGAACGGATCAGGTCCCACAAGTAGAAAAGATTTTAGAGATTGTCCATGCTCAGTGGCTGCTGCATCCCATACTAAACGGACTTTTTTAGACTCCTCAGGTTGAATAATGGCTCCCACTTTTTTTTGGATCCGACCCGAGTATCTTCTCGGGTAATTTTGTGAACGTATCCTTTGTCCACGTAATCGGTTAGCTAGCCGACGTTCCAACGATCGCAGCCTTTGCTGTACAATCGGTCTGCTAACCCAGAATTTAACGTGGTCGTATCTTCACAACAGTCCTGTTTGGAATCGCCCTGAAAGAAGACGCATCGTCGTATCCTCCAGAATCTTCTTATTTACCTCACCAATCAGACCAATGCCAGTGTGGCCTCTGCTGTACACAGAAGTTGTCTCCATTGTATTCAACCCATGGCTGTACCTTGCCAGCCTCGCTGTCTGCGGAGAGTCCGCTGGTCGGCTTCTATTTTATCGATCCACCTTGCTCGTTGCGCGTCTCTTCTTCTTGTACCCGTCGGTTCGTATTCGAGAACCATTTTAACAGGGCTGTCATCTAACAATCTTATGACATGCTCAGCCCACCATAGTCAACCGATTTTAACCATGGGAGGTTGTCACAGCAACTGATGCCATTCGTGGTTCATTCGCCTCCTCCACGTCCCGTCTTCCTTCTGCACCTTCCGTCCAAAGACACCAAGGATCCTCCACTAGTAATGTCCATGGTTCGTGGCCGTAGAGAACTACCGGTCAAATTATTGTCTTGTAGATGGTCAACTTTGTAGCTAGGCGAACTTTCTAAACATCCTTCGGAGTCCAAAGTAGGCACGATTGCTAGCCATAATGCGCCTTTGTATCCTTCTGCTGGTGTCGTTATTGGTGGTCACCAATGAGCCCAGATACACGAATTCGTCTACTACCTCGATTTCATCACCGTCGATCTGAACTCGTGGTAGGAGGCTAACGTTGTCTTCTCGTGTGCCTCTTCCCTTCATGTATTTTGTTTCCAGTGCATTAATCACAAGCCCAATCCTACCCGCTTCAGTCTCAAGTCTGATGTACATGTCCGCCATCGTTTAAAAGTGTCGTGCTACGATATCAACGTCGTCGGCGAAGCCTAATAGTTTGACAGACTTCCTGAAGATCGTGCCACTTGTGTCTATCCCAGCTCTTCGAGTCACACCCTCCAATGCAATGTTAAACAACAAACACGACCATCCATCACCTTGCTCTCACCCTCTCCGAGATTCGAAGGGTCTCGACAGTGTCCCTGAGACTCGGACGACACACTTCACTCGATCCATCCTTGCTTTGACGAACCGCGTCAGTTTTTTTTCGAAATAGCCATAACTGGTCTTGATCGATTATATAATAAGCTGATTTGAAATCGATGAATATATAATTTGTGGGCAAGTTATATTCGCGACATTTCTGCAGCACTTGTCGAATCGCGAAAATCTGCTCCGTAGTAGCGCGGGCACCCATGAATCCCGCTTGGTATTGCCCCACGAACTCCTTTGCAATTGGTGACAGGCGGTGGCATAAAATTTGGGAGAGCAACTTGTAGGCGGCACTCAGTAGCGTGATTGCACAATAACTATGCCTTCCATCCAATCCTCCGGTAAACATTCCTCCTTCCAAATCTTGGTAATTACCTAGTGCAGTGCCCTGGCCAGAGCTTCACCACCGTATTTCAATAGCTCGCCTTGGAGTTGCTCGACTTCAGCAGCTTTGTTGTTTTTCACCCGACAAATTTCCTCCTCAACTTCCTAAAGGGTTGGGGTCGGGATCCTGTCAACCTCTGCGCGTGTTCCTGGATTTATTACCGGGCTGTAATATTGCCGTTCAGGTGCTCGTCGAAGTTTTGTTCCCGCCTTTCAATCACCTCACACTCTTCTGTGAGAAGGTTACCTTCCAGGTCTCTGCACATATCGGCTCGTTATACGTAGTCTTTGCACGAGCTGTTTATCTTCTCGTAGAAATTGCGTGGGTCATTAGCACAGCACAGAGATTATATTGCTTCGCGATCTTATCGTCCTTCTGGCGCTTTTTCCTTCAAATAATAGAGTTTTGCCTGTTCCGTGCCTGTCCATACCGTTCCACATTCGCGCTCGTCCCTGCTGCATTCTTCTCCTCTACTAACTGCTTGCATTCGCCATCAAACCAGTCAAAATTCGATTCGGTGCAGAAGTATCTAGTGTCACTATTGTAGTGCTACCAATGGCGGTTCAAATATCTCTCCAGCCATCCTCAAAAGTAGCTGCGCCAAGCTGCTCTTCCGTTGGTAGGGCTGCTTCTAGCTGTTGCGCGTATTCCTGGGCAACTCCGGTTTCCCGTAGTAGCTCAATGTTAGGTCCTGGCGTCCGAATTAAACGCGCTTGGTAAACCGTCGAGAGTTTTGAGCGCATACATACTGCAACTAGGTAGTGGTCCGAGTCTATATTCGCACTGCAGTAAGTGTGAACGTTGATGATATCGGAGAAGAATTTTTGGTTGCAGTTGGTCGGCTTTATCAACGTCTCGAGAAAACTAGCAAGCTCTACAAGATATCACCTTTCTAGGATGATAACGATGTAGTTAGGATGGAAGGCAGAATTTTCGGTTTTCCAGTAGCGTTTTGCGACTTCAAGTAACCCACAGTGCTACCGAAGAACCACTCCATCACCCGGCTCATCGTCGATTACCACCGGCGATTCAACCACCGAAGCGGAGAGACGGCAGTCATAGAGATGCGGCAGAGATTCTCATTCCATTTCCAGGTGAAAGTAGCATTCAAGAAAGTTCGCAATAGCTGTCAGTTTTGCAAAGTATGCAACGCACCAGCTACTCCCAGAATGGCACTGTTACCAAAAGCACGAGTTACTCCAAACAGCCTCGTCAACGTCGACTACTTCGGCCCGCTTTTGATCGTGCAAGGTCGAAACGAAATCAAGCGATGGGTTGTCCTTTTCACCTGTTTGACCACCGCGCAATCCGTCTGGAAATATTGTTTAGCCTGGATAACGGTATGCTGTTAGATGGCGATAAGACGAATTATTACACGAAAGGGAGCATCTTCGCAGATCTACAACGATAGGGAACGGAGTCAGTGGGGAATTACAACGCTGCACCGCTGCAGCGTTCGCCAACACCATCACCCAGTGGCACTTCAATCCAGCAGTTGCGTCACATATCCCTAGTAGCACACATGTTGCCATTAAGTTGAGAAAACATGAATATGCCTTTGTTAGTCATAATCAAGTAGCTGCAACTAATTATGACCGTTGTGTGCTACTTTGGATGGCGGGTTGTCCTGAGAACATATGGTTCGATCGGTCCCGAATAAACATTGCTCACATTAATGGTAGAGGCAGAATTGTTGGTGAACTTGAGGCCATTGACCTACATGTCACTCGAGACTGCAGAACATGAGGCGCCGAATCGCTTCCTCACGCTGAGCAAGAGCGGGATGAATCAAGTTTCTACCCAAGTGGTCAACGATAATGTGACTCTTCGATCTAGTTAGGTCCTATATCAACGCCTGCTGGGCTAGTATTGAACGCCCACCACCACAAAACAAATCAAATGGTTCGTAGACATCAAACCGGTTTCGGCCGGTGATCTAGTGATCCTAGAAGACCGAATCAGGAACATATAGATCAGAGGTCGAGTTCTTCGTGTTTTCCCAGGACGGGATGGCAGATGGAAGAGTTCAACCGGAGTTCTGGCCGTCCTCGAAACAAATGTTTACTCAATTTTCTGTGCTTCGTCTAACTTGTACTCACTGATCACTGTGAATCGTGTGGCTCTTGTGTTCACTGTGTTGTATTAGCACTCTTAATCAGTCTTAGTCTCAGGAACAGCCGACAATCGCTACACTTACTTGAGAAGTTTGGCGCTTTATAAAAACAATTTCTTGCTCTTCTGGAGAATTCTGTTGATTTTTATAGATAGAGGATAACGGAGGGAGGATAAGGGTGATACGGTCAAAATTTGGTCAAGGGAAAACGCGTGTAAATCGGTGAAATCGTTTATTTAAAAAATCAAATTAAATTTCTTTTTCAAGTTCAATTAGTACAAAATTCAGGAAAAATATTCAGTTAGGCTTCCGCTTTTCCAAATCCGAATTGCCGGGCCTTACGCTTGACCCCTGCCATCAGATTTTGTACAGCCACCTTGTCCACCTTCTTCGCCGCAGAAAGCCAGTTTGCCTTGAACTGCTGCTCGTCCTTGGCAGTTTTTTTGGTCTTCTTTAGGTTCCGCTTGACAATAGCCCAGTATTTCTCAATTGGGCGGAGCTCTGGCGTGTTGGGAGGGTTCTTGTCCTTGGGAACCACCTGCACGTTGTTGGCGGCGTACCACTCCATGGCCTTTTACCGTAATGGCAAGATGCCAAATCCGGCCAAAACAGTACGGAACAACCGTGTTTCTTCAGGAAAGGCAGCAGACGTTTATTCAAACACTCTTTCACGTAAATTTCTTGGTTGACAGTCCCGGAAGCTATGAAAATGCTGCTTTTCAAGCCACAGGTACAGATGGCTTGCCAAACCAGATATTTCTTTGCGAACTTTGACAGTTTCGTGTGCTTGAAAATATCTGCTACCTTTCCCTTCCTTTTGCCGTATAAAACTCCTGTCCCGGAAGCTGCTTGTAGTCGGCTTTGACGTAGGTTTCGTCGTCCATTACCACGCAGTCAAACTTCGTCAGCATCGTCGTGTACAGCCTCCGGGATCGCGCTTTGGCCGTCGTATTTTGTTTATCATCGCGATTTGGAGTCACTACCTTCTTGTAAGTCGATAGTCCGGCTCGTTTTTTGGCTCGATGCACGGTTGTAGACGATACACTCAGCTTATTTGCGGCATCTCGGAGAGATAGGTTAGGGTTTCGCTTGAAACTACCGGCAACTCTCTTTGTCGTCTCAGCGGCTTCCGGTTTTCGATTTCCCCCGATCCAGACTTCCTGGCTGTCGACAAACGTTCCCCAAACACTTTAATTACATTTGTAACGGCTGATTTGGCAACTTTTAGCGATTTTGCCAACTTTGCGTGCGAGTAGCTCGGATTTTCGCGATGCGCGAGCAAAATTTTGATACGCTGCTCTTCTTGCTTGGACGGCATTTTGACAACTGAAGAGTGAATTCCAAAATCAAAATAGGAGCAACATTCTACACACACAAACCTTCAAAATGAGGGGTGTTCAGGTTTTTTAAATGCAAAATTGAAAGAAATACGTCAAGTTGATATTGACCAAATTTTGACCGTATCGCCCTTTAAATGTAAACTGATGGATGTATATGTTATTCTTTCGATCTTCTATCGACTCGACATTTCAGTAATTCACTTCTTCTGAAGCGCTCATCTGTGGTCTTATGCTTATTCTATACTCAGCTCGTTCTGAATGTTTTTCATTTCAGACCTAAAGCTTGACTTTTTTTTTTGTTGTACAATTCTGCTGTTTTAAGGAATCGTACGTGCTTCAAAATTACAGGTCAGTTAGCCACTTCACGTTCGCCGATATGCCCCTAAAATCCGTCACTATTCCTATAGTTCAGCA
>JASCZW010003864.1:0-37500 GCA_034211315.2 Aedes japonicus
TGCGTAATAAAAAAAGCGTTAATAAAGTTTCCACAGAGTATTGTTAAATCCTTTAAACGCGAAATAGTCAGATTTTGGTCCTGAATTGACCGGTATTACAAAGACAGATCACAGAGAAGAGAGACCGGTAGGGGCTTATTTGCCACAGCGTTGCCATTCAGTTGAGGCATCGGCAAGTATACACGCCAGATCAATATCAAAGATCGTTAAAAATTACCGATAATCAAAGTGCAAACAAGAGATGCCGTTGTATCATTACTTACCAAAATTGCTGTTTTATTTATAATGTTAGTAGACATCCAATTTAATAGACCATCGGCAATCTGCAATAATAAGGAGAAACAAATGTTCAAATATTGTGTATATGTTTATTATTAAAAGTATCATTATAAAGAATCGATAGAACCAGAGAGCCATAGAGTGTTAAACATCGCAGTATCTAAATCGAAATTGATAATAACTTTCTAGTTATTATTTTAAATCATAGAGAATAATGTAGTCATTATGATTAATTACTTTTTGTCATCATATATTTTTAGATTAAAAATGAGAAGTCGACAAGAGCCAGAAACCGTCATCGATGACGTCAGCGAACCTCGCTTTTGCATTTAGATAGTTGATCTTCCACTACAGAAATATGGTGACATTCATTAATTCAATATTGATGCTGACTTGCACCATTCTGCACCACCTTCCACAAGGATCCGTTGAGCTAGAATGAAGAATGGGTAATATTGGTTCAATTTGAAATCCAAAAATTTATAGTAATTACGCTTTTCTTTCACTTGGTAGCGACCGCTTAATAGGATTTAATGACAATTTGTGTGCACGTCCATTGAAAGTGAATATTACCCAAATCTTAGTAGAATTATTATTATTATCGTTTAATTTCCACTGATATTTGGGTATTATCAATACATCAATTTAGGTAAAAATTACACCTAATTTTAGAGACATTATCTTAGCGTAGCATTGATGGGTTCAGAAAAAACAATAGAAGAATTGCCAAATGGTTTGAAGAACACTAAACAATGACTTGGGGAACGTAACTTTGAAAGATTTATAATATCATTTTATCCACCACCGATGGAAGTTGCGAGATCATCATCTGCCTTTGGTGCCATTCGCGATAGAGCAAGCAGATCCCAGAAAAATACGCTAGAGGTCATTGTTTACAAATGTTACTTTCGACCTTTTGACTATTTTGTCTAGAAAGAATATTCAAGACAAAATCGTCAAAATATTTAGAAAGTAACAACAGTAAACAATGACTTAAACGTAAATTCTGATACACATAACATTCATCCAATAACATTTTAAGTATAACTCACCGTATCTGTTGGGGCTATTTTGTTTGTGGCGCGATCAGATGTGGCGCTAGAAGCAAAGAAAGAAAGAATGTTTTTCAGACGATTATTTTATAGATATGTCATTCCGTAATTTATAAATTTTTAAGAATGTTGTGCATATTACTATCAATACGAAATCAATAGGTTGAAACTAGTTTCACTGCTTGCACCAAATCCAAAATATAAGTAATAAGGATTAATCACAAGGTAAACAAGGCTTAGCCTGATCAGAAATTAATTGTTAGCATAGCTCAAATCGATTAATTCAATAATTGACTAAAGTCTTTATCTTCAACAACGGGAGAATAAGACCACATTATAAGTCGTTCGGAAAGTTATCAATATATATTTGTTGGCAGCAGCGTCGTGTCGCAGAATAATATGTCGCATTGGCCGACAGCTCCAGTTTCGACGTGCAATCATCTGTCATGTTGCTTAAGGTTTGAAAGAGGGTTTTGTGGTTTGCGTTTAAAGGTTAACGCCAGTACGCAGTACTAAAGGCAGCCGCGACGCGCAGGACGCTATAACGAGCATAAATAAAGTCAACCAAGCATCCGCTTCAATCATTTGTTTTGTTTTGAATAACTGATCAATTATTTTCAATTAAATTGCATGTCAATATTTTCAATATGTAAATAATGTCTGCTTTTTTGCAAGGGGTTAAGGAGACAACAATGGGAGACAATAATATGCCATTATTGTCACTATTACTCCTCAATTGTCATATTTAAATATAACTACGCATCTAGAAGAATAAAATCGCTTCAATAAGTACAGAAGCTCGCAAACAAGCAGATATTTAACTGAATGTTTTTTACCCTTTCCTGCAAGAAGGGTTTATGCCTATAGGTGGGAAATGGCTAACACCAGAATTCAATGATGGATCATGACATCAGCAGAAGGTGGCAATATTATTGATAATATTAAATATATTTCTTGTTTGTTGATTGTAGAAGGTAGATGATTTATTTATAATAATACAAAATTCAGCGATCCTTATAGGTCTGTGAAGAGTTCAAATTGATCATTAGTAGTTGGGCGGATCAAGGAGGTGATGACATTCGTCATATCATTTTTAGTAGAATTTGTCCGAAATAACGGAGTCTGTTCTGTTGAATATTAAGGAGTATCGTTGGAATATTAGAGCAGCCTGAGTGACAGAAGAACCAACTAGGAAACTCAACCCAAGAGTTACATTTGCAGAAGCGCAGTAGAATGAGTTGTTTCTAGTGATCAGATCCTCACGTATTTCCACTCATCAGATTATATTTTATAAGACCGCATTATCTGCGTCAATTAAATATAACAACAGAATAATGACAGAAATTGAGATAAAATTGTAACATTACATGTACGTACCAGCAGAGGACGATGTAGCCCTTACCTCATCTCCTCACTCACCACTCATCCAGCACAGTTAACAATATACTGTGTATTATACCGATACAAAGGCAGCACAATTCAACAAAGGGCCTTTTCATAAGCCCGATTGACTCATTTATGAAAATCTCAGGCCCCCCCTTTCCTCCTCGTGTAGACTTTTCTCCATACAATTTTTTGACTTAGATGTATGGAGCGTGTATACGTGTTGAACCTCAAACCCCACCCCTCCCCAAGAAAAGTCTACATGGTTTATAAGCAAGCCCCAAAGCTTAAGCAGCATATACAGAAACTTGAGCAATTGTTTGTGCAGGACTGGGTTTTTCAGATCTCCAGCAATCATAGAGGAAAAGTATATGATACACAGCCATACATGATTAGTTCTCATATTTGAATGCAAATTAAGTATGTGTTTTTAAAATTTTTATTAGATTTTGACACAGACACTCAAATTCCTGATTTTCACAATTACATTTTCAGTAGCCATGAATTCAAACTTCATAAACACCCGAACCGTGCAGTGCGCGTCAATTTTGAATTTTCTCAAAACCAAGCGTCAGCAGAAGCCGTACGCGGAAGAACGCTGGTACTTTAGAACATTTTTTGGCGTTTTAGCACAATGACGCGACGGACGCGACGCCGTCATTGTGACGCCTTTGCTGAGAAGTGGTAATCTCAAAATGAAACGTCAACGCGACGCGACGTGGGACGCGCTATTGTGCCGCCGGCCTTTACGCTCAAATGGGTCGGCTGGATAGGTCGGTATGGAGGATATAAAAGCACTGTAAGTCAAACTGACAAAACCGATGAATGCACCAAAAGTTCGTTATGGAGTTTTTTGCAGATCTAAGCCAGATTTTGTTAAATAATACCACAGAGAACAGACATCCAAACTAGAATATATTTCTCAAAAAAAATGTTGTGTAAGGATTCAAATTAAAATACGTTAAACCACTATTGCCATCTCTCGGGCTGTGGCCACTTGCGGTTTTTAATCAAACATGGGTAAGATTCGTTGACCGTGTGGTGAACTGAACTGCCAAAATAATTTAGTTGATGAATAAGATTTCAAGCTGGATGCCAGCGCCACCACGCTATTGCCAGTTCATTACGATTATGAAATGGCCGTTAAATTCCTTACACAGTTTTTGAATTTGACTTGGATGTCTGTTCTCTGTGATAATACATAGCAACAACTACCTGCAATCCATATTATGTTATGTATAATTCAGATTGAGAGTACCCAAGCAATCATTCCGCGAAAAAAAAACATAAATTTTGCTTACATTGTTGCTATGACCTATTGAATATTTGCTGTAGAATTTCATGAATCATTTGAGCCAAGAAATTGATTAAAAAAATATAATTTTAGGGTAGAGTGCAAATTCATCCTAATCTACCTCAGTTCAACAAACACCGCAAAAAACGTTAATTTCACAGAATAGAATAACTGTATCAAAATCAATCATTAATCAGGATCATTTGATCATCGTCCTCATGCCAGCGTGGGTTACAAATAATACACAAGAAAATATGGACCGAAACAATCGGCAGAGACCTAGGCGACGAAATAAAGACTACGATTGGAGACTTGGAACATGGAACTGCAATCTGCTGTGCTTCCCAGGTTGCCATAAGATAATCTACGAAAAGCTTCAACCACGCTACTTCATGTCGTGTGTACCCGTTCAAGGCGGAGATTTCAGGTTACTTCATACGGATACCAGACAACAGATGCGCGATCTAACGTTTACATTAAAAAAATGGATTTTTTTCGGATGGTCATAAAAAAAAGCTAGGACAGATAATTGCTTTTGATAAACTTCTCATGGAAGGTAATTATTTAAGCTTACTTGCAAAAAAAAAATCACGTTCTTGCGAGTTCGCTCCCGGCAGTTAACCGGAACATTCACCATGGCGGACAAAAACATGCGTGTAGGCATGTTTTTGAGATCTTTCTTCGTTTTATTTACCAATTCCTCCTCAGTTTTTGCGACAAAATTGTTGGAGTAGATCTTTCGCTTCAGGTGAGCCCAGAAATTCTCGATGGGACGTAGCTGGGTGACGTTGGCCGGGTTTGCCGACTTGGGTATCACATCGATATTCAACCGCTCCATCTCCTTCAACGATCGCTTCGAGTAGATGCCCAACGCAAGATCCGGCCAGAACACCGCGTCTTCGCCCTTATAGTATTTCTTGATGAACAACGCAACTTCCGGCAGGCATTACGTACTATAAATTTCCTCGTTCACGGCCAGTCGGGAGCGAAAGAAGAGCGGGCCGTATTTTGGATCTCGAAACGAACCCTTGTGAGAAAAAGAAAAAGAAAAAGAATTTGGACGCCGTGACCTCACAGTAAACTACTGGAGTTTCCTTGGAATACGTGCAACAGCTAAAAGTAGCCACTAACGGAAGAGCACTATGTATTTCAGCACCGAATCGACGGCGAATGCAAGCTGATAGTAGAGAAGATGAATGCTTGACGCTAGAGTGAATGTGGGACTGAACGAACAAGCTAAGCTCTGTTCATTATGACAGATCATGCATGACTCCCAAGCAACACAGCTTGTATTTAACAAGTTAAAAGTACTGTTATAAGGAGTGTATCGAAAATAAGCTATCCACAAACTTTCTTTCAAATTATGTTGAAAACCGATATTTTATTCATACAAAAAATTGATCCTTTATTGTACGAGTTTAAACTTGAACATAATGAAGACCGGATGAAATTTAAGTTATTCCTTCACGAATTTTCGAACTTTGGATCGAATGCTCTTCATCAAGTTCCGGACAAGTGTTGCATCGCATTTTTTGGACGCTTGAGCCCAAATTTTTTTGAACTCCTGCATGTTCCCAGCTGCATTACCAGTCTTCTTGAAGACCCACTTCACGATTGCCCAGTAACGTTCGATGGGTCGAAGCTGAGGGCAATTTGGTGGATTGATATTTTTCTCAACGAAATCTATACCCTTTTCCGCAAGCCAATTGAGAGTGGTTTTGGCATAGTAAGCCGACGCTTAATCCGGCCAAAACAGTGGAGGTGTACTATGCTTCTTATATAAAGGCAACAATCTCTTCTGGAGACACTCAGATCGATAGATTTCCGCATTTATAGTTCCGGTAGTGTAAAAAATGGTTGACTTCAAACCACAGGAACATATTGCTTGCCATACCAGTACCTTTCGACCGAATTTCTCCACTTGAATCGACCTGTCCGCATCGCTCACATCCTCTCCAACGACGGCTGTAAAGTATTGTGGACCTTGAAGGGTTTTTGAGTCCTCCTTTACATAGGTCTCATCGTCCATCAAAACACATGCATCCGGACGCTGCAAAAGACGCGAATACAATTTCCGGGCCCTTGTTGCTGCTCGCTTCTTCTGTTCTGCACTTTGTTTCGAGATTTTCTGCTTCTTGTAGGACTTCAGGTGGTTTCGCCTCTTGATACGCTGGATCATTCCGACACTCGTTCCTGCTTATTTGGCCAAATCACGTATTGACATTGATTTGTTCTTCATGATTAGAGATACCACTTTCTGCTCCAGTTTCGGGTTGGAAGAACCGGGTTTTCTGCCTCTTCCTGGTAGCTCATCCAAAGAGTAGTGTTCCCCAAACTTATTAATGATGGTTTTAATACTCGCATGATGAATTCCAAACCGCTTCGCCAATTTTCGCATAGTAATACCCTTCTCACTTATCCATGTGTCCAGAACCTTAATTTTCACTTCCTTTTCAATACGCGACATTTTTAAAACGCAGAATTTGAACCACACAAACAAGTAAACAAAAGAAAGCTGACAGTCGAACGCACAGCATGCTGTGTTCAGAGCATAAAAAACCATCACAAATACATGCGTACAACGCAAATGTATGTGGATAGCTTATATTCGATACACTCCTCATGACAAAAACAGGCAGTGCAACCACGATCTTGTACAACAAATTCATCGTGATGAGAAAAAAGAACACGTTTTGCAAAACATGGTTGGAGTAATGTATCTTCAACAGTATATAGAACTGCCCATAAAAACTTGTCCTGTTTATGTTTTATAAATGTATGGAACCATGTTTTCAAGAACAATAATGAAATATTAAACACTTGCAGCATTAGGAAAATTATTTTTAGCTCGACCGTTTCTCAGAGTGATATATAGAATACGAGAAATACAAACCGCTTCAAACTTGGCAAGTATTGCAATACGTTTATAATGTATTTATAATACAAACAATTATAAATCATTCTTAAAAGATGTTTTGTGTGTTACTTGGGATATGTATTTCCAGAAAAGCTAACATCATTGGTAAAAACAACGATGGATCGAGTGATGTGTCTCGTCCGAGTCTCAGGGGCACTCTCGAGTCCCTTCGAATCTTGGAGAAGGCTACGTCAAGCAGATGGATTGTCGGATTGGATTTGAGATGGATTTGCTATTTAACATTACATTGGAAGGTAAGATTCTCAAATCGGGTGGTACGGTCTTCAGGAAGTCTGTCCAAATTTTTGGTTTCGCTGACGACGTTCATATTGTAGCAAGTAGCTACATCAGACATAAAGGTGCACACTAAAAAAATATGAAAACTACAAAGAATGCAATTTGGAAAAATCCTACAAATTGAGTCGACGTAATGATTTGCTGCAGTATATTTATGTTCTATTGAGGGTATTCCAAATATCCGTTATTAATACAAGCACGAGTCAATCGAAATAACATAATATTACATAGCATTCATAAATGATATTGGTTGTTTGCCGTTGTCTCTTAAAATTACAAGACCATTCATGTAAACTGAAGGCCTCTCTTGTTCGTATCATATACGTTTCAGGTATATCTCGACTCTTGGTAGTCATCGACATGTGAACTTTCTTTTGCTTCCTGCGACAGTAAACTGAAATGCACATTCTTGAATCGGCTACTATTTGCACACCAGCAGGACGCCGGTGATTGCCAAATCTAAAGTAATTTCTCAGATTTAATATATTTATTACACATCACGGCAGGAATTATAATCATTTATCTTCTAATACTGTTGCCGCAGGGCAAAAGAGGAAAATTGATTTAGATTTTGATGATTACAATAGGACCTACCATATACATGTAACAATTGTTGATTATCAAGCTGGGGTAAAAATATACAGTCATGGAAATTCATTTTCTATCAAGTATTCGTTTCAAGTATAATTTTACATCTATCGGACATTTACATCGTCTTGAAATATTACATTAACTTGAAATGTGTCGTAATAGATTTCGGTCCAAATTTAATTTGATTGGTGTATTTTTCAATATTTCGCATATTGCTACCCTTTCCTTTATACAACCTTTATTCGAGCGAAGCCACCGCCGGTAATGGCTTTGTTTGAGATCACCAGTTTTTAAACACATTGAGGATGTTTGTTGATCCCAAGCATCATCTTCTTTTTTTTTGACACTTCACACCAACCTGCATTCGTGTTCAAGCTCAAAATTCTTGTACTTATTTTTCAACTCTTTTCTATTTCTATTCTCTTGATTCTGTTCTTTATTTCTATATTTTTTATCATTTCACAATATCTCATCTTCTATATATATTCATTTTTCACTTAATTTCTCTTCATCCGCTCTGCTTCTAGGGTCTCATGTTAATGAGAAGGTATTTACATTTCAAAAACATTATAATTAATTACGTACTTCAAGCACAAAGTAATAAAAACATAATTAGAAAAAGAAGAAAAGTATAAGAAATGGAGAAGTGAAAAAGAGAGTGAAAGAACAGAAACGGATGATATATAGTAATGTTATGTTTTGTTGTCTCCACCTTTTGTGCTATTTCTATTCTATTGTAGAACTGAAAAAGGTTTGTCATCATTAAAATGGCAAAACATTCATTTGCTTTATTGTAACCAATGATTATGTTGCCATATTGATGATAAAAAAACATTTCGTGTTACTTGGGTTTCTAGTTTATGCTTATTTTTATTTTCCCTTCATGTTGGGTCCCTTATTGTGTTCATTTTTGCGTTTTTCTTCTGTCTTTTCACTTTGCTTGTTTTCTTCAATTGAATTTTATCCGCTGTTCTTTTTTCACATTGCTCTCTCCCTACAGGACCTTCTTTTCCCCAATTTTGTCGGTCTGTACTTCTAGCTACAGCCATTTACATTTACTATTACTTTTTTTTCTATACTTGTGCCCACTTTTCTTATACCACTTTGTTTCTAGTTATTCTTTTCTACCGCTTCGGTCTCCCATTGCACCACTTGCAAATTGCTGCAAGTACATGTTTGGTATAACCTTCGTTGATTTCTTTCTACAGCGTTTTTATTTTCTTACTTCAATATGAGTTTTCTGCATAGCTCTTGTATTTATTTCATTCTGCTTCTCTCTGTTCCTCGTACTATGCCTCTTTTATTGCCTTGCTTACAAACGAGCTTCAATCCATATCATTAATTAACTGATGGTAAAAATGCTTTGATTTATTGTATCAATGTAATTATAAAGCCAAATTCTCACCCCATTATGATAGCAGACATGAGTAGAAGAAAGCAACACATTGTAGAAGATGACTTCATTCAATTCTCGGTCTCGACTGTGACCTAAAATGTAATTTTCCATAATTATACCAAAGTTACAATCAGACATCGATAGCTCAATATCTGTGGAAGTGCATCTTGAACGCCACCAGAAAGTTGAGAGTCGTCCATAAGCTCATTGTGGTTAGCAATAAACTAGAAAATGTTTTGAAAATAAGAACAAGATAATTACTTTATATTATCAGAAAAAAAATATAACCACCCAAACTACCTGTTCCGGTTAAGAGCTCAATTTCTCGCTCTAAACTTTATATTAAATTCTTCCTCGTTTCCATCATTCATAATCGGGTCCAAAACTCAAATCATGCTGACGATAAAACAAACCACGGAATCCAGCAGAATGGGCTCTCTCACAGTTCAGCTATAAAGGCCATGAAGAAAGGCGATCTGGGTCAAGACCGTAATTCATCAGACAGTCGTCGGCGTCCTGTTCGTTTCCACTGGATTCAGTCTTTGTCTTCAGTCAGAGTATAGTGGGTGCCGAACGTCGTCTTAACTGAATTGCTGCATGCATATAAAACTGGTAAACGGATAGTCTGATGGCCCCATTAGTTCCGCTTCACTGCACTGGTGGTGGTGGTCGGCTGACGATTGGTAGTTGGCCAAACTACACTTCCACACTGCGATTGTGACGACGACGAGGACTATGGGAAGCAATGCCAATCGGCGACAATAGGTCATGCGGGAAGTTATGGTTCCCGACGACAACGACGATGGTTATGGCTGCTTGCTAAATGCCCATAAAGTAACGGGATGAAAACGTTGAGCTGATGGGGTCACAAAATATGAGTGGAAGAGTAGGTTTACTAGTCTTCTGGTACTTCTGAACAGAGATTTCAGTGATCATTCTTTGACATGTTTTTGAACCAGTAGTGGACACTTCGGTTCGATGGAAGTTGTTTCTTTTCTGTTGTGTAAGGGCAGACACCACTTTTGAAGAATGCATTTGATTTTTTCTGTACAAAGAAGTACACACCATAAATATTAAACTTGGTGCTCTTGATGTTTGGTCGGCTTTGGTATTCATCTAATAAGGCCCCTTTTGAAATTTCTAAGGAAAATAATACACTAAAACCCATTTTAGCTAGTTTTCTTTAGAAACCAATCAATTTTAAAACACCCAAATAAAAAACCACATAATCAGTGGAGAATATGCTCTAGAAATTCACTTAACCTTAAGGTGATTCAGGAAGTAGAAAATGCGTCGCAAAATCAAGTGAATCTCATGTGTTATTATATTGCAAAATATTCCACTTATTATTAGAAGAAACTCCTCATTAAGCTTCAACCTCTATGGAAACCGCAGTCCGGCCACATGCAGTCATCGTTCATCGGAGTCATCGCGGACCTGTTGTCGAAACTGTTAAAGGGTTTCTCCAGCCTGCTAACCCAGGCAAGTACTCGTTTTTCACGGAACAAGCTCTTCCTGATTGCCTTCCCGCTAGCAGCTCGCGCTCTATGGACACTAGCCTGGGACACGGACATATGAAAGAAAAAAATATTCGCTCCCCAATGATTTTTGGAAGCCTTTTGGGTCCCATAATAACTGTGCAAAATTTCAGCTCGATCGGTGAAACTATATTTTTGCTCTCGAGGTTTTAATTTTACATAGGATTTTATATGGGAAAACTTACTTTTACATTGAATAATCTGGCGAGGTGACCCGTTGCCTTCTAAAAATAAGTGAACCAAATTTTCTTCTTGTAAATTTTCCAAGGAAACTTTTTTTTGAAGACTGCAAAGCGATCCGACGATTGTAGAAAAAGTTATTAAGCTAAGACTGATTACAATCCAAACGAACGGCTCACTGAACTGTTTTTCCTAACAACACTACCACCTGCAGCATGGCCTATAGCCTGCTGCTGTCGGCGCGAAGCAACCACGTTGTTGTGAGGTGTTTACTCAGCATGGAGGAAAGCCGTTATCATGAACATAGAACAGTTTGACAGTTGACTCCGTTTGAACGAAGTTATACAAAGCTTCCGTTGCGAGTTCGAATTATAATCTGTTGCTTGAAGAAAATGGAACAGGTTGGTTCACTTATTTTTAGAAGGCAACGGGTCACCTCGCCAGATTATTCAATGTAAAAGTAAGTTTTCCCATGTAAAATCCTATGTAAAATTAAAACCTCGAGAGCAAAAATATAGTTTCACCGATCGAGCTGAAATTTTGCACAGTTATTATGGGACCCAAAAGGCTTCCAAAAATTATTAGGGAACTAGAATTTGAATTTTGACCCAGGCTAATGGACACTACCGCCGCATCCTTAGTTCCAACTCTGTCGCGTTCGTTCAAGTCATCCTTGCGCCATTCTACAAGGCAACCATATCTGCTGCACTATGGAAGGCCCTGTCTCACCTAGCTCAGTCGCGCCATCGGCCGTTATCGAAAGCCCGTCACAGTCTTCTCGTTCGTGCCTTCTAAGACATCCCGGCCCTGAGTCTAGTGTTGAGGGCAGGGTCTTCTAAGCTGCCTACAGTGGCAAGTATTGTATGGGTAACGGATTTTCCTGTCCTGACGTGTCTCCTATTCCTAGGATTGCCATTCCAGCGAGAATCATTGCACCTAACTTGGCAAATGTTCTGATGTACTATCAAAACGTTGGAGGAATGAACAGCTCTCTTTCCATGTATCAGTTGGCCTCCACCGCCTTCAGCGATGGTTGCTATGATGTTTACGCTCTCTGTGAAACTTACCCCCGCTTAGATATTTGGGCCTTCATGAATTGTTTGATTTTGTTCTAATTGTCGAGAAAAATCTTTAGAAAATTTGTCCAATTTTTTACTTCTGCCTACGACGTAACTTTGAGACAATGGGATGGCTGAAACATACATCATACTTAAGGCTAGTTGAAGTGGGCTAGTGATGAATGAATTGTATATGTGAATTCATTGGTGACCACCAATAACGAAACCAGCAGAGATAAGATATACAGAACAGGATTATGGTTGGCAATCATGCCTACTTTGGACTTTGAAGCACACAAAGATCAAACAAACTTCTCAAAACTTCAAAGTTTTGGCACCCCGGGACCCTATTCCAAGCACGGGGTAGACGTTAACCTACAACGCTCATTTTTTGCAATATGGTGCTTCACTAAATGGAGTTAAGTCCGTGCTTGGAATAGGGTCCCGGGGTGCTTAAGTCGTTACCTACCCTATTAAAGAAATAAACCGTATTAATTCAATTTTAATCTCTCACCATTTTCCTTGATAACTTTGCGCAAACGCTTTGAAAACCCATCGGAGCTGGAACGCACGATTTCCTGAGGAATTTGGTCCCAAAAATCAACCAAATGTTTCTTGAATCGAACTAAAGTAGGCCCTTTTGTAGGGCCTATATGTTGAAGCAAAGGAGTCAAGTGGGTTGAGATCCGGTGAAGATGCAGGCCATTCTTCGCTTGTGATGAAATCAAGCAAATTTTCCACGCACCGCTTACCTTGCCTTATCAATCAAACTAGGGCCGGCGTGGCCTATGCTATACACAGAAGTTGTCTCCATTCTATTCGGTCCATGGCTGTCACTCTCCAGCCTCGCTGTCTGCGGAGAGTCTTCAGGTCGCCTTCTACTTGATCGATCCACCTTGCTCGTTGCGCGCCTCTTCTTCTTGTACCTGTCGGTTCGTTTTCGAGAACCATTTTCACAGGTCCCACCGGGGTTGGTTACCCGATCTTTCCTATGGTTACTCATACCCCAGTCGGCACCACGGGGCGGTAGGGATTACTGGAGGAGTTACTGGGTAAGAGGCTAAGGATCGCAGTATGATCTATTTTATACCTGCAGGTACGCGAACTACCAATGGTAAAGACTGTATTCGATGAAATTTGGACACACAAAATAGGTCATTAAAAAATTTCCTTGAGCCCGATTCTTTTCAAACTTTCTGGAAATAAAGTACTACTAAATGGTTAAGTTTTGACATCATTGGTTTATTGAACCTCTTCTCTCAACCCAAATGCCCGCATCTTTGCCTTGACCCCTCTCATCAAATTTTGGGCAATGATAGGACCGACTTGCTTACATAATTTTAACCACACTTTCTTTAGTTCAAGTTCATTTTCTATCAGTTTTGGAGTTTTAACGAGCTTTGCCTTCATAATTTCCCAACATTTTTCAATTGGGCGAAGTTTCGGAGTGTTTGGAGGGTTGACGTCGTTTGGTACAAAAACTACATTATTATCTTTGTACCAGTCTAAGGCGGGCCGGGCATAGTGGCAAGATGCCAAATCCGGCCAAAACAGTGTCGGGCCATCGTGAGATCTCAAGAAGGGCATAAGTCGTTTTAGGAGGCATTCGTCCTTGTAGATTTGTCCGTTAACGGTCCCAGAGGTACTGAAGGGCTGACTCATTTTGCCACATCCGCAGATCGCTTTCGCAACATCCCTGATCGAAATGTTGTGATAACGCTTAAATTGGTTCAATACCATCCTGGCCTTCTCCGGATTTGATGTGCCACGTTTTTTGCCACTACCATTTTTCCGCTTGGTTGTCTTACGGTCCTTGAACGTTTTGATCACATGAGATACGGTTGAATGTGCGATTCCGAGCGATTTTCCGATCCATCGATGAGAAGCGTTTGGGTTTCCGAAGTGAGTGCCCAAAATTTGTTGGCGCACTATTTCTTCATTCGAAGCCATCACTGAAATCACTCGAGCATTTTCCAGTCATCTACAACCATCCGCGCACCAGGCCTGTGTCTTCTTTGCCTTGGGAGCTGGAGCTGAGTCCTGTTGAAAACAATTTGGTGTAGTCCCATACAGCGCTGAAGCATGAGGAAGCAGATGGTTCTTCAAAACCTGCTCGATGCAATATTCAGTGTTGATTTTTACGTTAGGTTCTATGAAAGGAAGAGGAAGTTTTCTTTTTCGTGAAACGGCGCCCCATACCTTGATTTTCGATACATTCTGATAGCGTTCTACAGCTTTATGTCTTGAAATACTGGCAAGACTTTTGCCATACACACGATCTTTTTGTTGATTATGACTGTCCGGAAGGAGGAAGAGCTTTTCATCTGAAAATAAAATCTCCAGGCACCGTGCCGAACCAAAAGATATCTGCTTCTTTGGACCCAGGCTTGCTTTTGACGCTCCGTCAACCCGTGAAGCCATTGTTTCTTGTACGGCTAGCATTCCAGATCATGTTTGAGGTGCCTGTTCTTTGAAGCAGGGAATATTTGAAATTGTTTGCTCATATATGGCTAGAAACGGCTGGATTACGTCTTTCCAGCTTCCTTGAACCGTTTCAAGGTATGAAAAACAAAACGCTTACTCACTCCGAACTGCTTAAGACTATTGAATATGTGACACGGTCTAAGCTTTTTCAAATGTAGTTATAAAACTTGCTCCCGTATGGCTTCCGTGGTAGCTGATAAATATTAACAAACGGAATTGCTTATTTATCTTCAGCGATAAGCTGTCAAAAGAATACACTCAAAACGGGTTTATAAAATTCCACTGCTAAAATAACCCAGCAAAAATAAACGAAGACTGAAAAAAGGTGACACCTATTGCGAGACACGCTGTATAATAGAGGCATTGGTAAGGTAAATTAGTACTAAACAAAAATTATAGATTCGGTTGTAGATGTGGAGACCTTTATTCCAGTGAGTAATCAGGTAATTTTCAAGAACTTCTCATCTCAGTACTTGTTACATATGATCGTTTAGATAAGCGACCAACAGATGGATCTTAGAATCCCAAGAATTTTTGGGAAAACCAGAACAAATTTTCATGTCAATATTTGTTCAAGTTTAGATCTTTGGACATCTAAATATTTATTTCAAACTCATTATCTACCTGTATATTCATGGTTTAACTTTTAGAAATGGAAATCGATATTCCAGAAAGCTATTGGATATCCTTAAATAACCTTTCAGCTCAATACTTGTTTTCTTTAGATCTTTTGAACTCAATGAATTGGTTGTATCCAAAAAAAAACTACCGAACGATTGGTGATTTTGCTTGAAGATATGAAAACCTACACTCCTGGGGTTCTTGGAAAGCTAAGAACAGCTATTGATTACATATCCACACATTTATTTAACGTTAACTTAATGCATTGTTTAAAATACGTCGCCCTCTAAGTTAGTTTCACGTATTATTGTAAAGAATTGTTCAATTAACTCAATCTCAGCAAAAACCTCTATTTAAAAAGTGAATTCCAAATATTGGTTGAATCGTAAATTGAGTATTCTAATTATATGTACTTTGAGCCAGCTCGTTCTTGAATGCTGTAGGTGTTTTACGAAGTTTGGCATTCATGGGGATCAGCATTTCTCAATAGGACGAAGTTCCGGGAATTTGGTGGGTTAAAGTCTTTTGGTACAAAACAACATTGTTTCCCGCGCGAAGTCGAAGGATGGCCTCCGTGGAACTGCAGGAAGAATAGCAGAGGCTTCTGGAGGCACTCGTCTAGGTAAATTTACCCATTTATGGTACCCGCCATGATGTATGGCTGGCTCACCTCTCCACACCCACGGATTTTGGCAGGTAACCACCGCTGGGTCATCTGGGTCTCCTTGAATGACCACCCTTCACCACTCGGAACACCGTCGAAAGATTGAATCCCAGATATTTTGCGAGCTATCTGCGGAAGCAGTCGGATTTTCTACGAAGACAGAGGTGTTTGGCGGATCTGCTCTTGCTTCGCAGAGCTGGAAAAAATTGACACCCTTCGTGAATGACGAGTAAAAAAATATTCAGTGTGTACAATTTTCGCTCTCTTCATTTCGTTCTATCAGTCACGCAATACATTCGTATTTACTTATTTTGCTGTGTTCAGTCATTCGTTGTCCCTGTGTTCCACACAACTCATTCACGCCACAGCAAAGCACATACCTGACTATTCAAGCGTCAAGAGATTTTGGTTGCATGACTGAATGTTCTGGTAACCAGTCATTCATTTTCGCGTTCGTGAGTGATTTTTTCTGCCACAGGATTTTTTTTTTCAAATATTCCCGAACATGGCTGAAGGCAAAGGAAGCCAAAAGGCGGAGCAATGGCCGAAATCGCTACAGAGTTTGTGGTTCGAGATCGAGAAAAGGCATTTGCAGGATCGATTCGAGAAGTTTTTGTATTTTTACTTCATTGATTCTCCAAAATGAATGACTGTTCTTTCTTCTTCACGGTAAAATGTTTAAATTGAATGAATTGTTTGCGCTTATGTACATTCACTGCTTTCTGGAACGAATTAATGATGAAAGTAAAGCAACACAAAACAAGTTGATTCACCTTGCACAAGAGATTCATGAAGGCAAATTTGTGTTTACTTCATGTTCGCTAGGAACAGTGCGTGATAACTAATATTTTGTCTCAGTTAGGGTGCAATTCGAGAATTGAATATGATGTTTTTAAGCTCTGGTTTCGATGCCATCTGAATAACCACTAGGCAGATTGTGATGATTTTTTCCAGCATTGCATTGAAAACATAACACGTTTAGCTAGTTTCAGTCAAAATTTCGTCAATTTTCACTCATGTGTGTGGTGTGTAATGGTAGAATCAATCTCCAGCTGTCCGGCAGCGCATTTATGGAAGAAATGTGTCTGCATTTCTAACACACTACCAAAATGTCATGTTTATTTCTGTCTCCTGAGACCGACACATGCAAGCGTCCTTTAGCACATAAGAATGAGTTCAAACATATGAGAAAATAAATTCAATCAAACACATCTCTCGTTGAACTGCGTATGTGTCAGTTACAGAAGACATAATTTTACACTAAATCTTCTTTTAAGTTTCCCGACTTTTTACAAACATGAATTACGTCTCGTGTAACATTCATAAATTTTAGGTGTGTAGTTGATTTATAAGTTATTGCGATGTGCAAACATTTTTAGCCCTGGAGATTGAAGGTGACAGCTTTATTGAAAATCCAACGACCCATTGCAAGAATGCCAGTACATAGACGTACATTCTGAGGTCATCATCATATACAATAAGCCCCGCATGAAAATCTTCACATATCAAACGGATATGTGAAGAATTCTCACACTTCCAGAATCAAAAATAGACATTCTTGATCCTGGCGTGTATATGGTAAAGATTTCACAACACACGCGATCACAACACACTTCAACTTCACAACCTCTTACATATTGTACTTTGATATTTCATAATTGCAACTTTTTATTCTGGTTGAATAAATAAATTTGAATTATTATTTTAGCGAAGATACGCAACATATGCAAAACACGCCAGTTTCAAAGCACGGCTTGCTGCGATCCAAATTTCATCAATTTTTACTCATACGCTAAAAAGTTACAAGCTAATCATTGCGATTTATTTTTTTGTCGACAAATTCAAAAGGGATTGGGTGAATGTAAGCAGAAGCATCGATGGAAAATTGGAACAAGAAGCAAGAAGCGTCGATGGAACAATTGAGGAACATTAAGAAGAAAGTCAACAAATAACTTTATAAAAATAACTGTTATTTTTTCATTGCATAACTAAGAAACATTTGTTTGTAAAGCTCGATTCAAAGTAAATCTGGAGGCACGGTTTGATACACCACTGCGTCCCGAGTGGTTGGAACAAAATACGTTTGACAGGTTTTTATTGATGTTTTATTGACTAAAAAATTGTAGAAAAGTCTTTCTCGATTGATTGACGCATCTCAAAATTACGGATCATGGAACTTGAGAAAAGAAAATTAATTGTGTACAAACATCATGAGAATCCCTTGTGGTCTGCCTAAAAAATAACATAAGTGTTCAAATTCCCAAAGTCAACGGTGTGTCTTGTAATCAAATGTTACAAAGATACTCTGAGTGTGGATAGAGCACAGCGCATCTATTATAAATGTGGCGCTAGGGACAAAGAGCTGAGGAGAAAAGTGTTGAGGTACGTGGAAAGCAACCCAGGTGTGATTTGGCAAAGCAATACGATTCTTACTTTTCCACCGTACATAACATCCTTTCAAGAAAAATTGTTTTTTTTTTTTGTGCCAGTAAACATCCGAATCGCTCCCTGAAACAAAATTTAGAGGCCAAAAAGCGAGCACGATTACTATACAAACGAGTTTTTACGAAATTTGATGGCTTTATTTTAATGCATATTTTAATGGATGAAGAAACATATGTCAAAATCAGTTTGAAACAAATCCTCGACAAAAAAAACCTGGCAACTGGCCATGGGGATGTCCCTTCTAGGTATACATTTGTTTTTGTTGATAAGTTTGCTCGGAAACTAATGATTTGGCATGGAATCTGCAGTTGAGGCCTTAAAACCAAGGTTTTTATCACATCTCACATAATGACGTCGGAGTCTTACATTAAAGAGTGTCAGAAAATGCGGATTTTACCCTTAATTTGGCAACACAAGACCAACGTTAGGTTTTGGCCGGATCTAGCCAGCTGCCACTACTCTAAGGAGGTCCTAGAATGGTATGCTACAAACAATGTTAATTTCGTCGCCAAAGAGATTACTCCTCCGAGTTGCCCTGAGTTCAGACAGATCGAAAAATATTGGGCAATTGTCAAGCGAAAACTTTGAAAATGCGGTAAATAAGTTACAAATGCACAACAAATGCGTATAAAGTGGAAATTTCACCGGTACAGTGTCACCAGCGACTGTGCAGATTATGGTGGCATTGATCACAAGTAAAGTGCGACAGTTCGTTCGAAACGGTAAAATGTAATAAATTGTTATCTATAGTTTAAAAGCTGAATAAATACCCTTTTGTTTGACATTTAGATCAACAGTGTATGTTGTTTAATTCTTGAGTTATGAACACTTCAATTCGTCCAAATTAACTTTGAATCGGGCATTAATCTACACTCCAAAAAAGAAATGCCAGCTAAAAATGTTTTTTCTCTGTACACTCAAAAAAATCGACACGTTGTTTCCACGTGAAACGCACGTAATTTTCATCCACTACCAAAACCAGTAATAAACACGTGGAATTCATGTAGGAGCTACGTGATTTTAACGTGAATTCACATTCTACGTGAAAATCAAATAAATGTTACGTAATTTTTTACGTACAATTCACTGGCACGTAATAGTTACCTGATTTTGTTACGTGTTCAGCTTTAAGTTACGTGATATTTTACGTGGAAATAGTGTGTCGATTTTTTTGAGGGTACCCATAATTAACTATACCACCCTAGGTTTAGCATACAGACCAAAAGAAAAACTCCATTCTCGGGTGGGTGTCCAGCTAGAATGAGAATCCAACGCTATTTATTTTCTATAATTCAGATGGAATCCTGAGGACTCGAGCATGATTCCTTTTATTTACATACACCTAATTTTCTGACTTTATTCCCAGATAAATCTGGCAAACGAATTGATTCACAGCACTGAAT
Source organism: Aedes japonicus (assembly GCA_034211315.2). Lineage (NCBI taxonomy): Eukaryota > Metazoa > Arthropoda > Insecta > Diptera > Culicidae > Aedes > Aedes japonicus. Next base: position 19,603 of record JASCZW010003864.1, read on the forward strand.
CCATCTAGCAAACTGTTATGCTGTCAAATTCAGATAATCAACGATTTACGGGCTTGTCTACAAACACTCTGATGCCCAAAATCAGCAAATTCGGCCTATTCTGTCATCTTCAGAAATGTGTAATTATTGAAGTTAAAATCTACTCCATTAATCTCTCCGTAAACTTACCATCATTCGCATTCATGTCACCAGCTTTCAAGAACTGACATTCTTTAATAACTCATTTGATGCCGATGAACCACCTGGTTGCAATATCTACCGAACACTGACTTGCACTGCAGCTAAAGTGTATTTCTCGCTATTCTTCCGAAACAATAGCCCAAAACCGGAAGCAATCGGAGTTTCTTTTTTCTCGTTTTAATCCACAGTTTTCCTCCGCTGAGCACTCAATATTTGGCGGTGACAGTTGTTGTTTTTCTATTATAATAACTGTTGTTTTTCTAGACTTTTTTTTTATTCTTTCACTTGCAGATAGATGAATAGTATATATGTCATAGACAATAATTTTCAGTACTCAGATGCTAAACGCGGTTCGCTACAGAACGACGAAGAAAAAACGATGGCTAGTTTCATAGTGTATAGCTAGATGGGAGCACAACACTTATGGCTGTTGTTGTTTCACTGGTTCTTTTTTTCTTCTTCAAACTATCCTGGCATAGATACAGAAAGCTTTCGGTACACACTTGTTAGCTGGTTTGAATATTTCCTCTTATATGATGCACTAGCAGCGTTAACGGCAACAACATCAACGACAACGACAACAATAGACACCGACGACACTTTTCTTTTCTTTTTTTTCTTCTTCTTTATGCTTTTCCTAGATAGACAATTACACCAGTTAACGAGAAGTTATGCGGAGAAGGTTTCTACTGCTACACACACGGTTGATGAAACGGATAATTGGTACAGATATATTCCTATTCTCTTGGATAAGCGTAGGGCGGCTGCGGGTGCTTCTCACACAATGCGATCTTCAAAGCATCACAGATTCACTACGAAGGGGCATTTTTTTGCTGCTAAGATAGACACTGTCTAGATAATATTTTCTTAGAGGGTTGTTTTCTGACTCGATTCACTGCAGTAGATCTATTGTTGCAACAAACTCCGGTAGCTTTTTATGTTTGTTCCATGCACGGCACTCACTTTCCCTTTTCCTACAACTGAATAAGGATGATGACTTCTGTTCAGGAAAATTCACCGGATGTTCTATTGTGAGTAATATTCCATACAGTATATCGCCAGTTCACGGTTCAGTAGAAATGCTGCCTCATTCTCACACTAATTTTCCAGCTGAGTTTTCCGTTTTTTCCTGTGACCGAAGTAGAAGATTACTGATGAGAACGTCGCTATGGTTGGATGGAAAAACCTTTTGACAGGACACCGCAACAACTGACGGAGAAGGTGTCTAGAAACGAGGAAATCTCTGCACAAACACACCAGATCCTAACGGTGTGTTCCACGAAGACAACGATGTCGAAAATCGCGTGTCTAGGATTCTAGGACCAACACTCGCACACAAATGCCACGTTCCCGCGAGGTCCAAATAGATAATGATAAGAAAATCACTTTGACTATGTTCAAGCACTCTTTCTCTCGTTAACACACTGAGTATTCGCTTCTCTCGTTTATTGTTTTCCTCGTAACAAGTCAGGGAAATGTTAACCACCCACGTGCGTCTGGTCCTTATCCGTTGGACGTGTGTGTTTTCTCTCTCCCAAACTCACCAGTTCTCCCGGCTATTCCCGAAGTAAGCATTTACTGACACTCTTTAGGATCTATTCCTCCACCGCCTCGTTGGAAGTATTTCTTTTTCCCACACAACTACACAACCAGGCCCAACTCGAATCATAAGGAATACCGATACACTCACCCGCGCTCAGAACCGAACGGAAAGCGTGGCGTGGAGACAACTGGGAAGGGTTCACCTCGCAATCCATCAACCTCTCGCTGTGGAATGACACACTACTTTTGCGGAGCACTAGGTCAGAAAAATGGTATCTACCTTCTGCGATAACGCAAGGATAAAAGAATAAGGCCTACGATTTAGAACGCCGATTCAGTCCACATCACCGTTGAGCCATCCGCACTTGTCTTCGATTCAACGGAAATTAACTTCGAACAAGAAGTATGCTACACAAGGAAAAACCTAGTTAAAGTTAAGGAAACACAAAAACAGCACAGTTTGATTGAATAACTGATCCAGAATTAAAGTCCTTGCTGCTCGCCCACTGGGACGCGTGTGTGTGATGTGATTCGCGAGTTTTCCTTCAAAACCACCAACTCCTATTCACGAAAGCTCCTGCCACAACCTGCTGAAATGTGTGCGTATTGTCCGCCTCTCGCTGATTTCAAAGCTCTCACTCTCTCTCTCAAGCACATCCGATTCTCGCACAATCTGGAATGGTACAACATTACTACACTGTCCACCCCCGTCCGCAACCGGGGGGCTGCAGTCTGTCGGTCGGTGCGCCGTGAGGTGGTTAACAATCCTTACGCAAGGACACAACCGTATAATACAACCTTCACATACCTCATATCCAACACCACGGCAGCCATTAGAGAAAAACTGTTGTTTTTGTTAGGTTAGTTCGAACCAAACCAGGGACGTTTCCAGTCAACGGCGGCCCCTGGGCGAATGATTTTGAAGAAATCAACCAGTTGTCTTAGAGGCTCGGCTACAATCTTTACGTATGACTGTGTTATTTATCGAGGTCTCTTCTATAAATCTGGACCGTTCATTTTAAAGATGATTTTGATGCACTAAACTAATACCAAACGTGTGAGTTGAAAAATTGCCAAGTGTATTGAACATTGAAACTTATATTGAGCTCATTACAGTACATACTCAACAGCATATTCCATCCTCCGAAAAACTTATAAAGTTTGTGAACCGAATATATTTATGTGGCGCTCGAGGGATTTCACGTCAAGTGGTCCACGATTTGGCAGCACTAGCTTAACATCGAACTAAACATTTTGTTTCGCAAGACTTTGTCATTTGTTTCATTTCATTTTTGTAACAACATCACAATTTCAAAACCTCGTCGAAAACACTTTCGACATGGAGTTTTCATAAGGGCGAATGTCGCAAACGCAAACAATGACTGCTTCCGCAAATTTCTTGAGAATGCTAACTTAATCATAGTGAATTACCACGATGATTATACAGAAGAGGAGTTCCCCTTTACAATATAAGTGGTAGTTTACTTGAGCGAGTTTGCATGTTCAAGAAGCCATTGTTTACGTTTGCAACATTGGCCCCTATGAAAACTCCATGTCGATTTCTCCAATGTACTCGGTTCAACCTCTTTGACGACAATCGCCAGATCTGGATGCACCTGATTCATCCATCTTGCTAAGGCCTGTACTCGAAAAAAAATGCACCATTTTTATCCGTGTGTAACTTTTTTGTTGGTGAATGAAAATCTGAGTACAACTAGTTTAAAGTAAATTGTTTACATGTGCAAAATTTCATAACAATCGGTTTAGTAGCTATTGAGATGTCATCGAAACAAGAAGAAAATGCCGGAGAATTTTGCGCGCCGTCATGGAAAATCCGACTGCGACCATGAGATGAATCGGAAGAGAACTGAGAATCACCCATACAACTGTGTCTTGGGTCTTAAAACCGTTTAAGGAGTCCCAGACGACCGAGTGGCGGGCTGTAAGTGGAAGAAAATCGAAGACAGCTGACCCTGTGAAGGCCCGGAAGGTGTTGGATTATTTCAAGTGTAATCCGAACCTTTCGATTCGCGACGCGGCTCTGAAGGCAAAGTGTTCCGCCTGGTTTGTTCAGCAAACAACGTAACGAGCTGGGCTTCGTGTATTCAAGATCCGCAATGCACCGAACCGGCGTAATGAACAAAACACGGCGGCCATATCCCGCGCATGGAAGCTTTAGAGAGTGGTTAACGAAACCGATGTGTGTGGCTATGAATGACGAAACCTACATCAAGGCAGACGCAAAGCAGAAACCGGGGCTGGAGTTCTACGTTGCCAAATCACGGTTTGATGTTCCGAAAGATATAAGGCAGAAGAAAGTGGACAAATTCGCCAAAAAATACATGCTCTGGCAGGCCATATGCCAATGCGGTAAACTGAGTAAACCGTACATCACAACGGGTACCATCAATGCCCTTCCTGCGGTCCCACGGACACGAGACATTATTTTGGCAGGACCTGACATCATCCCATTCCACGCGATCGACGTTGGATTGGTACAGAGACAATAACGTTGTTTTTGTACCAAAAACCGCCAACCTCCCAAATTTTCCAGAGATTCGTCCGGTGGAAAGATTTTGGGCCATAATAAAGGCCAAAGTTCGAAAATCGTCCAAGGTGTTGAAGAAAGAATGGATGAAAGTAACCAAAAAGGTCGGCTCCACCATTGCACAAAATGTAATGAGGGGTCTTAAGGAAAAGGTGCGGCTTTTCAGCGATGGAAAAGAAATTGAATAAACTAATTATGCCAAAATATGATCCTTATGTATAAGTTCATTCCCTGAAAGTTTCAAGGTAATCCGATTTAAAATAAATTTTTGGCGAACACTTTTGTCTGGTGCATTTTTTTCGAATACAGTCCTTACGCTCCACATCTTCTTACTTCGATAGCACTGGAGACAAACACCATTTTTGCAGTTTTGTTGTCCAGCATTTTTGCACCATGCACTGCCCAACGCATCCTTCCAACTTTCGCCACTTCCTAGATGCTGGGTTTGTCATAAATTTGGGCGAGCTCGTTGTTCATTCTTCGTTGTCATATCACGAGTTGCAGGTCCTCCTCGAACATCGTCCACGTCTCATGCAGGTAGTGGTTTTTAAAGCCCGTTTCAAAGTAAATTTTGACGCATTCAAGTGATCAAATCTCAAGAATTAAACAACACACACGGGTGATCAAAACGTCAAACAAGAGGGTATTTATTCAGCTTTCAAGTTATTTGATTCAGCTTTCAAGTTCAGCGATGTATAACAAGTTATTACATTAAAACATTTCGAACGAACTGTCGCACTTTACTTGTGATCAATGCCATCATGATCTGCACAGTCGCTGGTACTGGCGAACTTATTCCACTTTAAACGCATTTGTTATGCATTTGTCACTTCTTTACCGCATCCTCGAAAATTTTGCTTGACAATTTCCCAATATTTTTCGATCGGTCTGAACTCATGGCAATTCGGAGGATTAACCTCTTTGGCGATGAAATTCAAGTTGTTTGCAGCATACCATTCTAGTACCTCCTTAGAGTAGTGGAAGCTGGCTAGATCCGCCCAAAACATAACGTAAAATCCGGGTTTTCAGACAGTCTTTAATGTAAACCTTCGACGTCATTGTGTGAGATATGATGAAAAACTTGGTTTTAAGGCCACAACTGCAGATTCCTTGCCAAATCATTAGTTTTCGTGCAAACTTATCAGCAAACACAAATTTATACCTGGAAGGGACATCCCCACGACCAGTTACAGGTAGAATGTTCGACCGGGGATTTGTTATAATCCATTTTGACATACGTTTCGTCATCCATTAAAATACCGCCATCAAATTTCGTCAAAACTCGTTCGTATAGTAATCGTGTTTGCTTTTTGGCCACTTAATTTTGTTTCAGGGAATGATTTGGATTTTTACTGGCACAAAGAGACTTATATCCTTCTCTTGAAAGGATGTTACGCACGGTGGAAAAGTTTGAATCGTATTTCTTTGCCAAATCACGTATGGAGACATCTAAGTTGCCGTTCACGTACCTCAACACCTTTCTTCTCAGCTCTTTGTCCCTAGTGCCACTTTTATGTCAGATGCGCTTTGCTCTATCCACAGTCATAGTATCCCTGTAACGTTTGATTACAAGACACACCGTTGACTTTGGGAATTTTAACACTTTTTGTATTTTTGAGGCAGACCACGAAGGATTCTCTAGATGTTTGTGCACAATTAATTTTCTATTCTCAAGTTCCATGATCCGTAATTTCGAGATGCGTCGATCAATCAATTTCTTCGTCAATAGAACATTAACAAATGCATGTCAAACGTTTTTTTGTGCTATCCACCAGGATGGAATAGACGCGGTGGTGTATTAAACCGTGCGTCCAGATTTACTTTGAATCGAGCTTTAAATGGTGCATTCAGTGCGGGGGTGAATCTGTTCTGACCGCAAGTTCTTCTGTAGCATATAATAACGCTTACATTAAAATAAAGAAACACAGTTCACCGATTTTGCATGCAATTTTACTGCCCCATAGTGGTGGTTCCAGCGTTGAGTCTTCAACAAAAATCAGTAGACCTTAAACAGAAAAAAAAATTGACACTTCTTTTACTTGGCGAAAGCAGTGAAGCAGTGAAGTACCTTCGATGGTTTGTTACTCCCCCCGGCTCCAACCCAGAGCGAAGAAATTCATCGAGTTGTGGCCGTCTGCCGGTTTTGCGTGACCAGCAAGTATTGAAGCGGAAGACGAAAAGCAAGGTGGCGAAATCCTTCTGCGTGTTGGGCCGTGAGGTCGGCGTGACCGGACAGACGATCAAAATGTAGTTGGTCAACATAGACATTGTCATGACGCGGCAGAAGTCGAGGCTGACCGTGGCGATAGCTACCCAAGCGGCTGAAGGTACTTGTCGGATATGTTCTTATGGGTACGAGACGTACCAGACGCTTAATAGCAACGACTGGCAGGGAACCGGCTATTTCACGTGCTCCAGGTGGAGGTGAGCAGCAACCTAAACTACATCTCCCAATCGAAGTTCTCGAAAAAGGTCCTCTTGAGGCTGACAGCCAGTAAGAAGGGGATGTGAAAGTCCCTCTTCTTGTCTTCGGCACTTGTGGTCAAGGGTGAGGTATACAAACGTGCTCACCGGAAGTTGCGGCCTTCATTGAAAAAAATCGATCAGAGGACGGTGTCTTGCTCTGGTCAGATCTGGCCTTGCTACATTACGCGAGGTGGCCACTGGAGGAGATGGTGCGTTTGTAGATCCCAGTCATCTTCAAGAACGCCAACCCCCTTAACATACCCCAGCTGCGCCGAATTGAAAATTTCCTGGTGATCCAGATGTGAAGGGTCTATTTGGACAATGCGTATACAGTAAACAGGAATATACTAAGAAAGTTCACGCCGGAACAAATGATGGAGTTCATCCAAAACCTGCATCAACAACTGCACCGTTGCCATTTCAAGAAACAACAAATCAACGCTGCCAGCATGGTGCTGATGAACTTAATCAACAAATATGGACCGTGAAGCCACCATCAAGTTTCTTAACTGGAATGCTTGTTGCGTTCGGAACAAAAACTTCGAGCTAACCGATTTCCTCAACGAGAAGGAAATCAACATCGCCATTATCACCAAAACGCACCTCAAGCCAGCTGTTAATGTTTATATTCCTGGCTTTCCACTCATCAAACTCGATCGGATCAATTCAAGAGGAGGGGATGTTGCCATTGCTTTGCGATACAACATCAACTGCCGCCTGCTGCCGAGTTTCCAACTCCAAGCAACCGAAGCCATCGGTGTGGAGGTAGACATCATCGTCGGACCAATCGTCATCAACGCGGCCCCAAACAAGCGACAACGGCCCTACGGCAAGACATCGTAAAGCTAAATCGTCGGCGGCTACCTCAACGCAAAACACGAAGGCTGAGGGAACACTCGTCAGAACACCAACATCCATAATCTAAAATGACCTGGAGGAGGTTCACTACACGCTTCTGAATCCTCATTCTCCAATTCGAGTTGATGGGGCCAACATGGCCAACAATATCGCTCAACCAGTAGTATGCCAGGAGCTCACCTTGGACCACTATCTGGTGGTGGCTGAAGTTGGCCAACCGGCATCGGATTACCAGACGCAACTATCACCGAGTCAACTGGGAACTGTTCCAGCGATGCGTCGACGACTGTATCGCTTACGATGCACTCCCCAAGACGCCCGAAGACATCGATCGACAACTGCGTGCCGTCGACGAAGCAATTTTTGATGATTTTCTGAACCTTGTCGGACGTCCAAGTACATTATCGGAATCCGTACAGGTCTACCTCACCTTAAGGCCAATTCAAACCACCTTACTATAATTATTCAAGCCAGGATGATGGAAATCGGCATTTCGAAGCTAAAATTAGCTCTCTCCCAGATTGTGCAAAACCCTTTTGGAAGTTGACCGAAATTCTGAAAAATAAGCCAAGACCGATTCCGCCGCTTAGCCCGCTCGACCAGAGCTCGGTACCATCTCAACTAATCACCCCTGTTGAAAAATTCAATGCAATAGGTCAACATTTTGTGAACTGACAAAACCATGGCCAATCCATTGTGAGCCCACATGAGCCTACTGTTACTCCCAAAGTTGGCCCTGGCGATAGTAGTGTATCGGCTAATGAGGTGATAGCTGCCATCAAGCGAACCAATATCACGAAAGCCGCTGGTGTCGACGGAGACATCAACCTCTAGTTGAAAAACTTGAGTGTTGATTTCTTCCGACACCTTGCAGCGATTTTTAACAGATGTTCGGAGCTTGGCTAATGTCCATCTAGCTGGAAAATAGCCAAAGTCATCCCTATTCGCAAGCCTGGCAAAGATCCTACCAGCGCTAAAAGCTATCACCCCATCAGCCATTTGTCCTCCCTCTTGAATCCTCAGCCGTTTACTGGATTTTGCAAACCAGAATTACATATTCCTCCAGGAACAATTTGGGTTCAGGAAAGGTCACTCTACTATCCACCAACTGACGCGAGTTACTAACATCCTCAAACGGAACAGGTCCATTGGAAAGACGTCTGCCATGGCACTGTTGGAAAAGGCGTTTGATAATGTCTGCCACGATGGTCTGGAGTTTAAGCTGCATCGATACAACTTCGCGATCTATCTTGTTAAGGTCATCAAAAACTATCTGTTGTACAGATCATTCCAAGTCTTCCTGAACAATTCCCATTCTGAAACGTTAACCGTTGATGCTGATGTTCCCCAGGGTAGCCTATGGGCTAGGCCCTATGCTATTCAACATCTTCACGTCAGATGTTCCTCCCCTGCCGAGCGGTGGTATTTTGTCGATGTTTGCGGGCGACACTTCCATCATCTACAAGGGTCGAGTGATACTTGCTCTGACTGGAAAACTTCAGGAGGACCTCAATGTTCTGTCCAATTACTTCAACAACTGGAAGATCTGTATCAATGCTGTTTCCGCACTCCTAATCACCTCGACTCATGTCCCGGGAGATGTCAAGGTCTATTTTTGTAACACACCGATCGATTGGTCCGGGAAAGTAGTCTACCTTGGTCTCACCCTTGATAGCAGATTGCGCCGATCTCATGTACACAAAACATCAAATAAATGTAGTGGTTTGTTAAGATCTCTGTATCCACTGATCAACAGAAAATCCACTCTATTAACCAAGAACAAACTGGCAGTTCATAAACAGATCATTCTTCACGTGTTCGAGTATGATTTACAAATCTAGGAGAGTTGCGCCAATCTCCACCATCAGAAATTGCAGGTAGCTCAGAATATAATCCTTCGGATGATTATGAACTGTCCTCCAGGAACCAGAAAACTTGAGATCCATCGCTTGGCTGGTCTACAGATCCTCAGCAAAAGAAAAAATACAATCCAGGAAACGTTCAGAAAATCTTGCCTGAAGTCGCCACATCCGATCATCAGACAGCTGACAAACTAGGCTTAGGTTATTGTAATTTTAAAATTAAGAAGGGTATCAATATTATATGTTTCAACACAAGAAAAACAACAATCGAAACTTAACATGTAAAAAAATGTTATATGTAAAAATAAAACAAAAGGAATAAAAGCACATTTGAGTAGAATTAAATGCTTCATTCACTCGGCAGCCTTGAAACTGTTCAGAGCGGCAAAGAACCAGTATTGAATGGGCAGCTGGCAGTGAAACGTACCTCGGAGGGTGCTCTGGTGAGCAACCATTGGCCAAGAAGCAGATGGCTCTACTGCCTTTGGTTTGCAACCGTAGCTTGGCAGCCATTCGTTATGCAGCCGGTTAACCAATTGCTGAACTGACAACATTAGCATGACCAATTACAAGTAATTAGCAGATAATGATCATTTCATTTATCTGATAACAACTGTTGCAAACATGACGCTTGTGTTACTGGCTAATGAATTGTCCCATAATATTAGTAAAGATCTGAATGGGCACACAACAGGTTCAAAGAAGAACGATCAAACCTTTGCCATTCATAATCCGTCCTTTTTAGGACAATCAATTTGATTTTCCCAGCTAAAGATTAAATTTAGATTGGAATAAATCTTCAATACCGTTCCAAATTCTTGTCAATTGGAAACCAGCGATGGCTACAAATGTTTCAGCTTTCCCTTAGCCGCACACCTTAAAGCTTTTGTACAATTTCAAACACTCGGAAATTCAAACGGTATCTATATTATTCCGAAGCGAAAATATAAAGCACGCTCATGCCAAGAGCAGCATGTCAAATAGGAATTTTACCGATAGCAACCGTTACGAAGTATTAAAACAAATGATTATAACATTCATTACACATTGCTACGTAGTCTTACGTCACCTTTGCGTACAACCTCATTGGGCTGTTCTGTGTAGTTTTTTGTGCGGTGATGTGAATATTGATGATTGTAAAATTGCATTTCCTTCCAATTTTTACAATTTTATTTGCAAGAAATGTAACTGGAGAAGACTGGCTTTTGCAAACAATATTTGAACAATTTATGAAATGCCTCAGAGCTTTACTCATTTCAGAATTTAAACTTGTAGGGTTTGATACGCTAAATTTATGTGCATGATATAGAACAATAACTTATAATTACACTTCACAGGCTGTCATTAGGACAAGTCATGTAAAATTCAACTAAGCATTTATTGTCAATTTGAACACACATGTGATTAGAAGATATTTGCATGCTCTTTGTTTGTAAAATAGAAGCAAACTAAAATATATAAAATAATTTAAACTCTGTGGATTTGATCAATATCAAACGATTTACTTTAAGACAAAATAGAATTGTATTCAAACATTCAATAAGTAATTTCAATTACCCTCAGAATTCGTTGAACCCTAACAACAAGACTGTCAATCTTTCCATTATACACTTACACTTACACACACGTCAAACTTCGTAAGGGCGGTAGCAGTGAAAAAATTGTCGCAACACGTAGTTCTCACTATCGCTAATCCTCTTCTCCCACCCTCGCCACTAAGAGCCGTCCTCCGAGAGAAGGTGGGAGGTCAAAAAATACTCCTATAATTTGTATTCCACCAACTCCTCTGAATACCAATACTAAACAATTGTACTATTTTTTCGCTATCACCCATTATCAATAACGTTACTTATTCTTCATAACATTTTTTTATCCGTAAATTCCACGATTTCCCACAATCTAACATTGCATTCCTGCAAGTGACGTAAATCTAACGGGAGGAAACTTCCAAGTTAATTAACACATAGAAGCAATTTCCTTTTCGTTCGCCGTTGTAAGACCTCCTGTTTAACGCCACACAATAATGGCAGCGCAATTGATTTATCGCATCAGTCACGCATTCGAAATGGACGGTGCATACGGAATCACCAAACAGCTGGTCCGCGGCTTTTCGACACTCACCCGCGATCAGACCCAATATCGATAGAAAGGCATGTGCTCCCGCTTCGAAATACGCCTTGACACTAACGAGAGTCAAAATTTGAGCTCGAGCGTGAGCCTTTCGATTGAGTTTCGCGGTCCGTGTTTGAGCGTCTGAAAACCCTACCTACCACAAGGATAGATGATACCGACCGACGACGACCAGCAAAAACAGCCAAGCAACAACCAGAGCACGAGTGTGCGTGATAAGGATGTCCCACGCCATGAGATCCACCACGGAGATGTAATTGTATGTTTGTATGAGTGACGGTGTTCTCCGGCACTACCTCTTGGGTCGGTTTCCGTCACCCATTCAAGGAATATGATGCCAAGACGGTGCACTGGAAGGGCACCATATGGCAGCGGACGCGGTCAGTGAAATATATTCCGAATGGATCCACGAGAGAAGGGAAAACAACAACAAAACACCTACACCAACGAAACGAGCGCGTGTGGTAGGTTATGCCAGCGACTAACCGAACCGTTGTTGCGTGGGATCTATGAGAATATCAAGAGAGTAGAGCTTTGAACCGCTTTAGATGGGTTGGTTGGATGGTTGGTGTTTCATGGAGACGCTTGGTACTCTTCCGCTTCTGTTGGGTGATGTTTTCGTTTATTATTACCACAATTTTAACTGAATTTTGTGTTGATTTTGGCTCACTTTCGCCAATATTGGAATTTCTCGAATTCGAGTGAAAGTAATTGGAATTGACAAGTCAAGGTGGTGCATTCGTTCATGCCTTGACCTACTCCGCATGGGGATGCTTGGTAAAGATTGTGTGCCTTTTTCGAAATACTACCTCACAATGCCCTCCGCTCAATTTCAAACTACTTCTATTCAATTTTCACCGCCTGCCGTGCGCTAACGGAACTATCAATACTTTCTCTTAACAACTTTGTTCTAGCAAAAAATTGCTGTCTACTCCTAGAGCCTCATGGTGATGAGAAATTATATCCTTCTCAAAACAACATCATCATGACAAGGCGACAAAACAAAAACACATACTTAAAAAAGATGGATGTTTTTTTATTGTCGACTAGTCATTCCCAATTACATTTACAAAAATTAAAGTAACTCCAGGTTTGACGATATCGAGCTCACACCGAAGCGAAATTAAGTTTGATTTTTGGCCGTGTTGCGCTGTTTAGCTCTGTTTAACTGATATAAGCTATTTTATAATATAATATATATAGTTTATTTTAACTCTGGTGATAAACGGACATTAATGATCTTTTGTAAATAAAACGTTCCTTGATCAGTATTCCGTTCCAGATGATAAATAATTCTAGCCATTAATATGCTAAAATATCGGACTGGTCACCACATACAACAAGTTTAGTAAACGAAACCATTGAAGCAGGCGCTGCTTTGAAGGTGACGTATTTTGCTTTTATTGCTTCGTTTTAGCTACACAGGAAAAAAATAATTAATTTTCACAATCGCGTAAAGTTTCCCTTCGTTTAATTTTTTAGCCAACGGAGGCGTAAACAACGATATTGTTTGCAATCGTTCATGCGCCATACAACAAGGTTTGCAATCTTTCATACAACAGGATGGATTCAGGCGTTATCTGGCTATAATTTACATTAAATATCCTATTATTTTCTTCCAAATCTAGCATTTGATTTATGTGCATTAGATAATGCAGAAAATAGGGTATGTGTCCCTTTACTCAGTCTAATATGCAACAATCGATTACTTTTTTCATTGTAACTCATAAAGTATTTGAGCTGGAAACAAAATTTAATCAGCTATACACTTCCTAAGATATGTTTAATATGCAATCCGGTAGTATATATCACGAAAAGCTACACAACTCGTTCTCTCGGAACTTTCGAGGGATATGGATGTAATGTCGGTCTATGGGTACCAAATTGGGTCTAATCATGGAGGCAAGTTCGTCCCATTCGATTGATGTCTTTATAAAATGCAATCTTCGTACAGGTTACTTCGTGATTTTCTGATTCAAGGCGTTCCTGTATTCGCTCTACCCAACAAACAATTTCACAAATCAAACTTAAACTGTTAAGAAACACTGAAGTGATTTTTACGTATGATTTAGGAAGGTCCATTAATTATGTCACGCAATAGGGGGAGGGGGGTTTGAGAAAACGTGACGATCCATACAAAAAAATTTGAAGTTCCATACAAAAAACGTGACAAGGGGGGGGTAGAAAAAGACAATTTTTGCGTGACGTAATTAATGGATGTTTGCTTAGCGGTCATTCAACAATCAAAACATTATTATTCACTCTACACAGATTTTATTCCTTTAATTTGTGTTAAGATGAGCCATATAAACAACATTCAACCGGAACTCAGACATTTGTATTGTAAATGTTACCAATAACAACATTTTTATTACGCTTTTCATACAACAGGCCATAGTTGGGAACATAGAAAAAAAATATGTCCCTAACATTGGGTCCACCGTTTGCTTGTTAAATCATTGTTATTTTACCAATGTGACCTGCTAGTTTCTAACATGTGACTACAGTCAGTACATCTTGGCTGCATTATTCAGTTTATAGATTCAATTTCGGCAAATTTAGATCATTCGAATATCGTACAGATAATCTGTTCAGCTTAACCAATAAAGTCATGGTGTCTAAAATGTCAAGGAAATCGAAAACTACGCGGAAGTGAACTACTATAAATTGATTCAATCCTAGAGGGTTTGAGCTGTTTAGTGGAATACTTGTTATTAGAAATTAGAAGAAAAATTAGTATTTACCATTTAATTCTAACTACCTTTGCTTATCTTGACAGATACGCGTATTTCGTCTACAATGTGCAGACTTCTTCAGTGTCTCGTACTAATAACTCGACTTATTAGTACGAGACACTGAAAAAGTCTGCACAATGTATACGAAATACGCGTATCTGTCAAGATAAGCAAAGGTAGTTGGAATTAAATGGAAAATACTAATTTTTCTCCTAATTTCTAGTTATAAATTGATTAATTATGTCTCAACTGCTTTGAAATAAATCGTTCATGCTGATAGCAACATGATTTTGTTGATTATCGAAGAAATAATGACATATTTGGTATATAGGCCGAATCAAGGAGCTAGGCTAACATTGCATCCCGTTACCCTAATTGACAAATTCGAGTTAAGCGTTAGTAAGGTTAACAATCGTCGATGGCGGTCGGTAAATATGATTTTTGGAGCTGCTAGAGCATAGTAATTGGAGATAAAACGAGCGTAAAATCTCAGATAATGGTAAAATTTCAAGTATTTTCCAAAGATCTGATCAGGCAATCTTCCTAAAACAACAAAACATTTTCTTAGTGTCAAAGTTGTTAATAAGAATGAAAAAAGCAAAACATTTCAGATCCTTTGATTTCTGTATTCATAGATCAATAAACTATGATTGTAAAATCGTATCACTAATATAATCATGTATAAAGGGTGATACGGTCAACATTTGGTCAAGGGAAAACGCGTGTAAATCGGTGAAATCGTTTATTTAAAAACTCAAATTAAATTTCTTTTTCAAGTTCAATTAGTATAAAATTCAGGAAAAATATTAAGTTAGGCTTTCGCTTTTCCAAATCCGAATTGCCGGGCCTTACGCTTGACCCCTGCCATCAGATTTTGTACTGCCACCTTGTCCACCTTCTTCGCCGCAGAAAGCCAGTTTGTCTTGAACTGCTGCTCGTCCTTAGCAGTTTTTGGTCTTCTTTAGGTTC
Source organism: Aedes japonicus (assembly GCA_034211315.2). Lineage (NCBI taxonomy): Eukaryota > Metazoa > Arthropoda > Insecta > Diptera > Culicidae > Aedes > Aedes japonicus. The sequence continues at coordinate 34,893 of JASCZW010003864.1, forward strand.
CGCTTGACAATAGCCCAGTATTTCTCAATTGGGTGGAGCTCTGGCGTGTTGGGAGGGTTCTTGTCCTTGGGCACCACCTGCACGTTGTTGGCGGCGTACCACTCCATGGCCTTTTTACCGTAATGGCAAGATGCCAAATCCGGCCAAAACAGTACGGAACAACCGTGTTTCTTCAGGAAAGGCAGCAGACGTTTATTCAAACACGTAATTTCACGTAAATTTCTTGGTTGACAGTCCCGGAAGCTATGAAAATGCTGCTTTTCAAGCCACAGGTACAGACGGCTTGCCAAACCAGATATTTCTTTGCGAACTTTGACAGTTTCGTGTGCTTGAAAATATCTGCTACCTTTCCCTTCCTTTTGCCGTATAAAACTCCTGTCCCAGAAGCTGCTTGTAGTCGGCTTTGACGTAGGTTTCGTCGTCCATTACCACGCAGTCAAACTTCGTCAGCATCGTCGTGTACAGCCTCCGGGATCGCGCTTTGGCCGTCGTATTTTGTTTATCATCGCGATTTGGAGTCACTACCTTCTTGTAAGTCGATAATCCGGCTCGTTTTTTGGCTCGATGCACGGTTGTAGACGATACACCCAGCTTATTTGCGGCATCTCGGAGAGATAGGTTAGGGTTTCGCTTGAAACTACCGGCAACTCTCTTTGTCGTCTCAGCGGCTTCCGGTTTTCGATTTCCCCCCGATCCAGACTTCCTGGCTGTCGACAAACGGTCCCCAAACACTTTAATAACATTTGTAACGGTTGATTTGGCAACTTTTAGCGATTTTGCCAACTTTGCGTGCGAGTAGCTCGGATTTTCGCGATGCGCGAGCAAAATTTTGATACGCTGCTCTTCTTGCTTGGACGGCATTTTGACAACTGAAGAGTGAATTCCAAAATCAAAATAGGAGCAACATTCTACACACACACACCTTCAAAATGAGGGGTGTTCAGGTTTTTTAAATGCAAAATTGAAAGAAATAAGTCAAGTTGATATTGACCAAATTTTGACCGTATCGCCCTTTAAAGGGTGTTTCGATCAAAATTTGGTCGAATTAAACTTGACGCATTTCCTCTCATCAAGCATTAAAAAATTTTACACACCCCCTATTTTGAAGATATGTGCGTGTAGCATCATGCCTCTATTTTGATTTTGAGATTATCACTTCAGTTATTAAAATGTCCTCGAAGGAGAGAGGCAACGCATCAAAATTTGGTAAGTGCATGGCGAAAATCCATACTACTCTCACGCCAAGTTGACGAAATTGTTAAATGTGGCTAAATCAACTGTTACCAACGTATTAAAAGTGTTTGACGGTGACCGGTTTTCGACTGCCAGGAAAGCTGGATCGGGGAGAAATCAAAACCCGGAGGCCACAGCGACGACAAAAAGAGTTGCCCGCTGTTTCGAGAAACCCTAATCTCTCCGTCCGATATGTCGCAAAGAAGCTGGGAGTGGCGCCTTCAACCGTGGATAGAGCTAAAAAACAGGTTAAACTGTTGACTTACAAGAAAGTGGTGATTCCAATCGCAACGATAAACAAAACACGTCGGCAAAGCACGATCGCGAAAGTGGTACACGACGATGCTGACGAAGTTTGATTGCGTGGTACAGGACGATGGTTCAGGCCAAGGCATACTTTAAACAGCTGCTTGGACAGGAATTTTATACGGCAACCGGACGGAGAAAGGTGGCAGATATTTTCAAGCACATTAAACTGTCAAAGTTCGCGAAGAAATATCTGGTATAGCAGGCCATCTGTACCTGTGAAGAGCAACGTTTACATTGCAACCGGAACCGTCAACCGGGAAATTTATCTGAGCGAGTGCCTACAAAAACGTCTACTGCCTTTTCTGAAGCGACACCATTGTTCCGTTCTATTTTGGCCGGATTTGGCATCTTGCCATTACGGAAAAAAGGCCATGGAGTGGTATGCTGCCAACAACGTTCCAGTGGTGCCCAAGGATAAGAACCCTCCAAACCCGCCAGAGCTCCGCCTAATCGAACAATATTGGGTCATTGTCACCCGGAACCTTAAGAAGACTCAAAAAGCTGTTGTGAGCGAGAAACAGTTCAAGTTAAACTGGCGTTCTGCGGTGAATAAAGTGGACAAGGAGACTGTACAAAATCGTATGGCAGGTGTTAAACGAAAGACCCGAGGATTCGCATTCGGTGCAAAGGAAGCTTAGTTGAATACTTCTCCTGTATTCTGTATTAACTGAACTTGAAAAAGAAAATGAATTTGACTTATTAATAAAAACTTTGAATAACTCACACACATTACTGTTTGACCAAATTTTGATCGGAACCCCCTTTATTTCAGGATAAATGTTTATATAAAATGATATATGCTAGGCATGAGACGTGAGTAAGTATTAGTACATTCAACCAATACATTCAAGACTGGGCTTTAACGTAGTCAACGGGTTACTGTAGGCCTTTGGAGAATTAGACAGCAAGGAAAGAGTACCGACTGTACCGGAAATGAAGTATGACCGTTCCGGAGCAGACGTGGCAGCTCTGTATGAGCAGTTGGAGTCAGTTGAGCGGTACGAATCGGAACAGACATAGGAACTAGTTGCACCAAGCAAAATTGTCAGAAGTGCCTTGCCTTTGA